>KK502834.1:16189-102004 GCA_000688735.1 Glossina austeni
CGAAACAAAACAAAATTTGCAAGCGCAAAAAGAAGTTATTCGAATTGAAAAATTGCGAAAAAAATAATAAAAGAAAATTAAAAATTACCAGAAATTAAACAAAAACATTTAGTGTGTTAAAACAAATAAATTGTTTATTAAAATTTGGTAAGTGTAGTGTTTGATAAATTAAAGTTTTGTAGGGAATTTAAGAAAGTTATACGAAAAATAAGTATAGTGTTTAATAAAAAGAGCCCAAAAATTTTAAAATATTTATCATATTAAAATTTTGCTTAATTTTTGCAAAATTTATTGCATTAAAATCTTCCTTAAGTTGAACTTTAGCATTGACTGCATTGACTGGTAAGTGCATTTTACAATTTCATATATTTTTATGTATTGGCAAGGAGACCCTGGGATTCTCCTGGGAATCTCGTTGATGTCTCCTTATGAAATAGCCTTCTTAGAATATATATTTTCTATAGATTCTATAGACTTGGGTAAACTATGGTGTTATTAAAAGAGAGTACTTAAAGTCAAACTTCCATTTTTAACTTCAGCACAAATGAACACCTGCGTTTATGATTCGACATTTTCTTTTTTTTTTTTTTTAGGATCATCTACGGGTTTTTCTTTTTTGTGTTTTTTTAGGATCATCTCCGGATTTTTTTGTTTTTTTTTCTTCATTCATTTCAGATTCATTTTCAGTGCTTTGTCGATTAAGGCAGCAATAGTTTCGCGCAATTGAGTAGTACGTTTCAAGTTGACGTTAATTCGTTCATATTTCTTTGTATGATTGGATGTTTGTTCTAAAAAGACAGAATTTGTGCGAATAAACGAATCAACATCAAGCCGAGTAAATTATACCTAAGGAACAAAATTTGTCCAAGAACTTCGGAGTGGAAAAAAAAATTACAACAAATCTGCAAAAATAATAGCGGCAGAGCTAGCCTGTTCGTTATGGATATTACAGTAACGGCACAACAACAGCAAGGTAGTAAGGCAGAATATGATGGATGCCACGATCTGGTGGATTAATCTTTAATATGCAGATAAAACTATTAAATAATTAGGGCTATGACCAATTTTTTTATGTGTATATATGTATACCTATATACCACTAATCATAATTTTATGCTTAAACTATGTAAATATAATAAAAATAAATCAAATTTTCCACGAGACGATCTCGAAGACAAGGCTTATTTTTTTTTTTAAATAAAAACAAATCATAGAAGAATTGTATATGCTGAACAATTATTTGTGAGCATTGCTGCCTTCATTTAGCCTTGTATATCTTGTAAGTAATAATAGTTTTATTATAATTAATAGTATTGATCAAATGCACGCAAATAATATGGTGTTTAAAATGAAAAAATAAGCGGCTATAGAGGAGGTATGCAAATAGGAAAATAACAAAAGTTGGCCTGAACAAACAACACTCTCACACAATTGCACACTCTTCACTTAAGCGGAGAACGGGAAGTAATAATTTATCAATTAATATGTGGTGCATTTGGAAACCTACCAAAGGCTTAACAGGGCTACCATTAATTTAAAACTACTATTAATCCCCACAATGCCATTTATTCTAATAAAATTTTTCTTGATATGCCACATTCGTCTTTATCATTTTCTTACAAGGGCAATTTCTTTATTCTTTGTCAGTGGACGGGATAAAATTTATCTCCCACCGTTTAGTTCACTAAAATAAAAACTTATAGAATCACAATTTTTGATAGAATTTATTTTTATTCGTAACCTACTGTGGAAGAAGTAGTGTACGTGGTGTAGATCTTTATAGCAGACTTAGAAATGGATGATTGTGCGCATCATATAATATAAAGTATTACAACTGTGTTTTATTTTTTAATTAGATAGCTGATAGTTTGATTAATATTTGACGAAAATTGTTTGAAGAAATTGTACGTAAAAATATGAAAATTACTATAAAAAACCGATAGAGATTAGAGATAATATTTAGCCATATATCTCTATAGCCGTGAATATATATATACATGTGTATAAAACTAAACTGCAAAATCAAAGTTAGGCCAGGATGGTAACTGCATTGGGTTATATATAAATATATAAATAAATACATAATAATATAATAATTCACGCTTGAGTCCTATTGCTACAATCCTGAAATCCTCTGAACGCAAAATGTCCCTTTTGACGAAAACCATAAAATCTCTTTTATTTGTTTAGTATAGTCAACCCTGGAATATCGTAGGTATCACTTCAGAATCTATGTTTTTACGAAACAGACCAAATCAGCCTCGTCTGATACCATCTAAGTGTTCATGTAAGCTTCCGTCTCCCCGATAAATTAAATTGTGAATTGGAGGCCAAGAATTTTTTTGTGCGGAACTTGCGTTGTTCTAGTTTATCTGGATCTGAATTTTCTAATCATTTCGCAGGTGCACAATAAGCTACTATGCATAAACTGGAAGCTTGGTTGGCCATGCTACATGCAACGTAAATTTCTGTTCTGCTCATCTTTTTTTAAGATTGGCAACTACTGTCAGATAAGCGGCGACTTAACTTTTGCGAATTGTGATGACCTCGATGAGATGAGAGTGATTTCTTTCAAGCTGTACTCCTTTATTTCTTCTAAGCTGAAAATCTCGTACAACTTTTTAATTGGTGTCTAAGAGGTTCTAAGACATTTAGTTTCTTACAACGAATTTAAAGACTTGCATTTCTATTGGAAAACTTCACCCAAACAGTACTCAATGTGCCCGTAGTGGATGCGATTTCCATCAAGATCCCTATCCCTCCCTTAACTAGTCCTAACTAGAAGTGCTAACATTTGCAGTGGTCGCATATTTTCCAGCCGTTTTCAGTACCAATTCAAACGGGAATGTTTGAGTCTTGGAGGCCTTCAGTTCTTTTATGCAAGCTTGTGTCCAGGCAACGTCCTAAAACCGTAAGTGATGTGCTTAGGCGTTCATTCAAAGAATCTGATTTTATTACGTCGAAGAATTTAGATACACGTGTCTCGTACACGTTGAAACTTCTGCAACCCTGCTTATGCTACAATTGCCTGTCGTCATTTGAGTTTATTGCTTCGGCAGGAACAACTATTATAATCAACGATGCTTCATTTTATTAATCTAATGTGTTCGTTGTTCATTAAGCCGCATGTCATTTAAAGCTTCCACGATATTTCATTTAGAATTAACACATTTAGCTTATCGCATCCTATTCTTCAAGCCCTTTTATTTTATACCCGTATCGAAGATCTTGCTAATTAAGCCACCACGGTATGTTTCCCACCATATTTGTTTTAGAATAACCCGACGTTTAATAAACATAAAATCTCGAAAGGAAAGAAAATTTAGCATTTATAACACTGTGCGGCCATGGCCGATTTTTTCCATTTTCGTACAGAAGTAGTAATGCCCGTAAAGCAAATGAGATTTTATAATTTGCGAGTAATACACAAAAAAGCGACGTAGTTTGCTTAAAAAAAAAGGCTTCAGTTTACGCTTTGCTGGGATCATGTGCTCTAACCAACTTACCCATATTTATATAAACTTGCATGCAGAAATTGCCAGTTTCTGCCAAATTTTAGGTCGACATCTCTATCTTTTCAGACATGGCACACCTTATAGGGTCTCTGAAGCTTCCTTTTTTAATGTTGTAAACATTAAGGCATACGTAGTGTTGAGTATAAAAATTGTACAATGTTATGAATAGAATAAAGAAAGATTTTCCGTTTCGAAGAAAGTTAAATGCAGAAAAGTTGAAATTTATCTATTAAATGCTTCGAACACCATCGCTATGGACGATCTTTAACATGTATCGACAATGCTAAGGTTTAGTAAAGGAATTTTTATAGACCTGCGTACATATTCTTCAGCGTAAGTTAATTACTAGTGCGGATTATAATTTTTACTTATTGGCTAATAGAAATTCATGAAATTTTTCAATCATCTCTTGATTATCTCGAAATCCAACAGTTTTCTTGGCATCGTCTTTAGTTAACCATTTCAAATCAGAATGTTCATCGGATAGCACTGGCTCTTTACATGGATCCCTTACTTCAGCCAACCAGTAAATAACTTCTTTTGGTTTGCCGTTAACTTCGTATTTAAGAACTATGGGATTGTCTTTGTATATTTTAAGATCTTCCTCACAGTATCTAATGGAAAAACAATAAGTCACAATATAAGAAATTACATATTTTTGTCGTACCCAGCTTCTTCTCGAGTTTCTCTTAATGCAGTAAAAAATTCATCCTCGCCGGGATCAACATGACCTTTAGGCGAACTCCAATGGAAGCTACCATAAGCGGCTTTAAGCAGTAGATATTGAATTTCATTATACACGCGGCGAAATACCACAAATCCGGCAGCCCGTTTCATTATTGTTGTTAAGTTAATATACCTGTCAATTGCTTTTGTTTAATTTAATTATATTTGATTATTTTAACATTTGGGATATATTCACGTCTACTGCTTGTAAAATTGGTTCACTAGGAATTAATCACAAGCAATTATAATGTACAAAGAGCATCAAAGAAAACCATACAACTAATTCGTTTTCGATCGCTTTGCTTTTTTTAGTTAATTTGCCGCTCGCTGCCTGAATTGTCAGCTTTTTTGACTGTGTCAAACGCTAAACATAATAAAATATCTATGTTAGTTTAAAAGGTAATCACGTAGCTGGAAGTTAACTTTCGCTTTTCGCACGTCTCTTATTGTCTTGCTTAAAATTTACATGCTCACACTACTGTAAAAACTGTGCAAATAGTAACTGATAGTTTAAATACATTAAACTTTTATCTAAATATCAATATCAATAATAACTGGTTTTAATGATATTAAATTTTCACTCACTATTTATAACGTATGCTGTATGATTTTATTTTGTTTGTTGAATGCAGCTATGACACCATTCGCGTTCTTTTCCAAGCCACAGTGATTCATATAAAAAATTCAGCAACATAATCTTAATGTTTTTTAGAAAATAAAGGCTTCTTATATTAATTTTTATGCTTGTTCTTAATTACGTATGACGTTAGCTACGTTTCATTTACGAATTTCGAATTTTTTGTTTTACGTATGCAAATTAGGTGCGAGAAATGATCTCTCATATCTGTCAAATTACACGAAAGCTAAACAGCTCTCGTTATTGTTGGCTTTGAAGGTTGTCTTGAACCTGACATATTCTTTTGAGGCTGTCCTGAAGCTGTACCGATTATTGAAGTGAATTTGTACAAATCCAAAAAAAATATTTATATTTTGGTCATTTGCTTGGTGGTCAACGTTTCACTGAGCATAAATCTGCTTTACTTAAACTGATGACCCACTTGTCTTGAACAAATATTTTATGGCAGCGCCTTGGTACAATTCTCAGTGTACCTAAAAATTTCAATACGTATATATATTTTCGTAATTAATACGGATATAATTTTGCGCTTATTCATTTCTGTATGTTGGTTTGTGTGTAAAATAAATAAGAGAACGCGATAATGCTATGTAATGCAAAGAAAACGAGAACTAATGAAAGTTACGTAATCAGGGTCTTTCTACATAGCATCACACGTAGCATAAAAATCGTGTAGTTGAAAGTTAGCTTTCGTTTTCGCCAAACAGATGAATAATTTGATTTTCACAGTTTGTGCATGAAGTAAAAAGTTGTTATTGCATTGGCGCTTATGAAATTTGTATTTGCATGCATTGCGTAAGATGTGAAGATGTATTTTTAAATACATAATTATCGTCTAATTTATGAAGTTATTCCTTTTTAAAGCAAACATAACAACAAAATAAAATTTAAGATTATTTAGCGCAAAAGTGCTGTCAGATAATTTAAGCGTAGTAGTGATGATATAGTGACAGTCTTATTATTACTGTTACAATTGTTCGTTATGGACTTTTTCTTCAAGCAATTTCATTTTATAAACACCGTATGAGTTTTTGACTGACTGTCAAAAGCATGGAAAGTAAAAAAAAATTCTTACGAAGCATATACCAAATTATGTTAGCTTACCCTTATCACTTCTTTTTTGTGTGCAATCTGAGTTGGTCAGCCTCAACGGATTTTTAAAGAAAAAAGTACATTCACCGCGTTGAAGCCTTATAGAAAAATATACTATGCGTGTGTATTTGGTTCACATAACATTTTTCATGAATAATCGCCTATAGATTTGCTAGTGAAGTTTACAAATTGCATGAACAAACTATGTGGCGAAAAAATTTAATAGCAATTACTCGATCATAAGGCTTGAACTATTCAACTTTTTTCCTTAGTTTTTAAGAAAAGTTTTACTAGTTTGCCGGATTTTGAAACTTGTTATAATGATCATGGTGAAGAACACCACTTATTTTTCAGAATAAGGTTTTCTGATTCTATTCGTCATTGTAAAAGAGGGTTTGACGTCGCTACATCAATTCTTATTCTTGCATTATCCCTACAAAAATTTGGTACCCTTGGCAAGCGAGATTTGTTTAACACAGGGACGTTTTGTTATTTAGCAAATAAAATAGAATAAGGAACTAAAATTTAAACTGTACCATTTTAATTCACTGCTAATCGAATAAAAACATGTAGTGAAATGGTGTTAAATATATTCTTATCACAAAACCGCAAACGAATGGTTCATGATTTTTACTGAAAGCTCAGCTTAAGCAAGAAGGCCTACTGAACAATGATAAAAACAAGTGTAGTAATCACAACTGTTGACGCGTTGAATTGTGAACAAAAATGCTTCATTGGTGCCATAGAAAATCGAAAATTTTATTTTTGGTGATAATTACCACCTGCTCCATTTATATTTTAATTTCGAGCAAATCGGATAATCGCTCGAAACATAAAAAAAAAGGTCATATTGCTGCGAATGATTTGCCGCTAATATTATGGTGGAATGCTATGCCTGATGACTACGGATCAACAAGTTTGTGCGATTGGTATTTTTGTAGGTTTACTACTCAACGTAAGCATCTAGCAAAAGCCAAGGCAAGTACAACAACAACAACAACAAACAACAAGTATTGGGTACTTGAATTAATTTCCATCTTTTCGTTGAAAACGACGTCGTCAAATACAATTATGTCATTCAAGATATCGTCCTTTGTTAGTTACAAATTTTCTACTTTTTCTGCTTATTCCGGACAAAATGATTCATGTTTTATATTTTCAAATTAATTGAGAAGCTAATCAACAGAAATGTTTTAGAAACGTTCGAAATAAAAACGTCGGTAGACGTGTGTGAGTAAAATTCTTGATTAGTTAACAACATGTGGTTAATTTTTGAAATTGAGAAAAAGTCTGAATTTGTACGATGAAATAGAGAATTGTTTTGAAAAAGACGATGAAATTGAGAAAAAGTCTGAATTTGTACAACGAAAGTGAGAATTGTTTTGAAAAAGACGATGAAATTGAGAAAAAATCTGAATTTGTACAATGAAATAGAGAATTGTTTTGAAAAAGACGATGAAATTGAGAATTGCTTTGAAAAATTTGGTTAAACATTGTCGTGCTGGAATATTTTTCACTAAGAGCGGCTTATTTATTGCTTAAAAATTCCTATTTTAAGAGCTTCCAAAAATTCCAAGTATTATATCAAGCTGCCAAGGTACTTCTATGAAATGAGATGATCGCCTTGGGGGCCGAATTTGCCGAAATTGTCTGCTAGCGGCAGTGAGGCTGAACTTTTGGCAATTAATTCTATTGTAGCGAAACTCTTTTCGATCGGCGGTTACAATACAAAGCAAAAAGTCTTCCTTTCATTCCTTTAAAATAGTTCATGTGCTATAAAGCCAAGTTCAACTTCAAGTCTCATGACTCACAATTGTTTGGTTTTGAATTATTCAATTATGTTTAAATCGTGAACATATCAATTGTTTGGTACATCTTTATCGGATGTTGCCCGAACGTCTTAAAACAACTACAAATAAGTCAGATCCCTTGTAAAATGACCTTAGGTACAAATCTCAAAGAAAAAAGTAAAATTTGGTTCAAATACTGTTTTCGGAAACAACAAAAAACGTTCTAATAAAAAAGAAAGCTTATTGCCTATTTTTAATGGAACTTTAAAGAAAAATGAAGCTCTACTAAGGCGTACGCCTTAGTTGAACTTAAAAAAGATGCATTGTGAGAATTGAACCGGTACCTTCTGCATCAATTGCAATGGGCAGCACTCGACCTTAGATAAATAATGTCCGCGTTACTTATAAATGCGAGGGAACCCTAAAAGTTGTAACTGAAAATTATTGCTACGATCGCATCGCACTTGAAAATCCAGCAATACCAATTGTTTCTAAAGACACAATGAAGTCAACTTAATATTCTGCTTTCGTGTCATCACAATTATGTAAGAATTGTAAAATTTTGCAATGGAACATCACAAGGAACGAAGGACTTATTAGTGATTTTAATCCTAAGTATATAGTTCTTCAAGAACTCATTCACTGTAGGAATTCATGTCATCCGATATTAACTAATTCGTAGATCGGATGATCGCTGATTACAAATCATGTTCAAAATAAGAAGTTGGCGTTTTGATAAAACCCAGCATCCCTTAGAAACGCATATATTCGAAATCAAACACACAGGTCACAGCGACATGAGCAACCTTAGACACCATCCATCAAGCATATCGAAGTTAGCCATTCACATGTACATACACAGTACTTGCACTTCATGTCCTATCTCCGCAGATGTTTTCGAGAACTTTGTAATTTATTTTTTATACTTTCTTTACTTTTGATTATATGTAATAGTTGGCATAATATCTGCATTAACGAGCAAAAAGTGTTCTGGCACCCACTTTTAACATATTGCTCTCCATTACTTTTTCCTTCCGTTTCCGCTGGTCTACATAACGTTGACCACTTGCCGATCATAATCAATCTTAATCTTTCGAGATCTCTAATCTTTCTGGAAGAATGTAGCATTAATACTCCTCTGGCAGCAACTTCTTCAGGTACTTGTGTAATTAAACAGGTGTAATTAAATCACTCTTTAATTCTCTATCGATCCTATTAATAGATGTGCATTATTTCTGGAAAATTCTATATTAGCCTAAGAATTTTAAAACTCTGTCTCCAAATCAAAAGAGACGATAAGTGGTCGGGGTCACATTTCATATCAAATGATTAGTGCCATGACTCATTCAATTAAAAAGAAATCACTGAACTTACATGATAGCATTTTTTGCTAGCCATATTACCATTAACAATGTCATAGCGCAAAGTGGCCTCCCAACTTTAGAAAGTAGACTTCTTGAATTAAAAGCTAAAATCATCCCCAAGCGTCTAAACTCAAAAATATCTATTCTCGGTTATTATTGCCAAGAATATCAAAAGTTCAACATCCGCAATTGACCATTTTTTATATTTCGGAAAGAAAACGGATATTCCTCTAAAAATATCCCACAACTGTGCGCTAAACACTCCGGGGGTTTTGAAAGACTCCTCTTGTGATATTTATAACATGTAAAAAAGATCACACTAAAAGATATGTCTTCAGGAATCTGATTGAAGAAAAATTCAAATACTAGAAAATGACTGTTGGCACCTCCTACATGCAGATGACTCTATATCTGACCTCCTGTCACCTCCTTATGCCGTGGTAGCTGCTTCTACTTAATCGCAAACTTCGTGGAAGTGTTTTAACTTTCCTGACTCAAGCCAGAGCTACCCTTCATGTTATGAACCTTGCTTATAAAAACAATCTCAAAGGTGTTATTGCCACTGAAAGCCTGTTCATGTTCCAATCGGAATCCTTTGAAATATATAAAATTTTAAGTAAACGAAATAAATGCATTTGCCGTCAATAATCTGTTGAACCTAGAACTTTACTTTGTTAAAATTAAGGAAGATTTTAATACACTATATAATGCTCTTATTTTCCTTGAAGTTACTCGCCATTATTCACTTTTTAAAACTTCTTTGTGTACTTATGAAATGGCTTTGTTGAAACTAATTGAATTGCATTGAGTTAAATTATCACTAAAACGGCTAAAAGCCGTAATCGGGGTTTTCCCTTTCCAAGAACATAGCTTTTTATTTAGAATGTAGAGAGCACAGAGTTGCTTTCAATAAATGTCCTTAACCATTCAACAATTTAACAATAGAAATATCCCTTCTGTTAAACGCAAATATCCCCGATCCATGATTAAAGATGAATTAAGAGTGAAAAAAATGTTACGCGTATTCTGTTAAATGAGGATTTGAGATTATTCAGTTAGAACGTTTACAACATTTGCGTTATCAACTGGTTTCTGTTTCTGTTGACTGCTTTAAAAAAACCCAATGGCTCCAAATTAATCAAAAATTCCATATTGCTATTAAACACTTCAAAAACTTTATTTTCTTATAAATTAATTTATATAGACATTTTCCCAAATCTTTGTGTGTAAATTTAATCGGTACACGTCGCAAGTATAACCAAAACTTGTCGTTCTCTAATTGTCTAGAATAATCATTATGTATAACATCCCTTTCCACTTTGACTTCCAACTGGAGGATCAATTCATCAACAAATTAAGGAATACACTTATGGTTAAGCTCTTTGGGTACCTTACCAAATTCGTGCAATAAAACACCACCTTTGTAACTTTGTAAACTTTGTATTTATTAGAAGAATCGTATTCGGAATAAGTAAATCTATGGGTATTCTGAAATCAGCTACAGAAAGCAATATATAACTTTCTTAAAATTACCAGACTCGACAATTTGCTTTTCCAGAACAGAGCCTATAGCCTATGCTGCTGCCGCTCAATTTTTTTCGCTTAGCCTAAGAATTTATTTCATTTGTCTAGAAAAATGATAATAATAATAACAAGCGGAGACTTACAATATAATGTAATGCGGAAGGTGAAAATTGATTCTTCAGTACTATTATGTATTATTTATTATTTAAGAAAATTAATCTAAGCAATGAATACCTAGGCTGTACTCTTCTATGGTTCCGACATTGATATAAGTGATCTGCCTTTACCTCGCTCACCTGGTCAATTGTGGGCATTACTACACGAAGAATCCCCTCGCAATGTGGCATTTATGCCGTACCATGAATGGCTGCAGCACTTTAACTTCACTTCAACATTTAGTCGTTATAGCGACGCCCCCTTAACCACTTATTATTTGCCAAAGATTGAGAATTTAACTAGTCCCACCTATGTAATTCCTGTAGCTGATAAATCCGGCCAAAATAACCAAGGCTTGGTATTTTTTATGCAGTCGGATTGTGATACAATGTCTGGAAGAGATGATTACGTACGTGAATTAATGAATTACGTTACCATTGATTCCTATGGAGCTTGTTTGAAAAACCAACAATTACCGGACAGGTAATCATAACAAATATATGCGTACGCTGTAATAATCATTAAATGTTTCCAGTTTACAAGAACAACAACATGATTATTTAAATAATTTATACTCTCCGGAGATATTAAAATTAATAGCTCGTTATAAATTTGTGTTGTCTTATGAGAATGGAATTTGCTACGATTATATCACAGAGAAATTCTGGCGTCCTTTAACAGTTGGATCTATACCTTTGTATTTTGGTTCACCAACTATCAAGGTAAGGTATCAAGGTAAGCGTTTACTCTTAGCGACGTTCTTTATTAAAAGACTTTTTGTCGATTTCAGGACTGGGCTCCTAATCATAAGTCCTTTATAGACATATCAGACTTTAATAGCCCTAAGGTGAATAAAGTGAAAGTGATATAAAATTAAATAAATAATTAATTATTATCTGAATTTAAGGATTTAGCGAACTTTATTAAAAAGTTGGATGCAAACGAAACGGAATACAATGCATATCTTCAACACAAATTCAATATGGTGAAACCTATCGGCAATGAACGCCTTGTAAAAGAACTTAGGACCCGTAATTCCTCTTTGTATGCCAATAACTTTTTTCAAAGTTTTGAGTGTGGAGTGTGCAGAAAATTATATCAGAATCCCATTCAGATTCAAATGGCTTCAGAAATACATTATCAATGTCCTCATCAACCTGTATATCCGCGCATGTTTGGAAAAGTACGTAACAATGAAGAATGGCTTTCAGCTATGGAATTGGGCAAATGCCAAGCAAATATTTTAAATAGATTTTTAAAACGAAATTTAAAATTCACCAAAGATAATTTTACAAAGCTTTTAAACGATGAAATGATTTTAGGAAAATGTTTAGCTTAAGTTATATATCCATAGCTCCGTAGCAATCATTGCAGGTACATATTCCCATTTTGTATTTTTAACACTATGTCTGACTTGTAACGATTGTAACCTATCATTAAGATTAAGTATGGAAATTTACAAATAGATTTAAATATGAATGTTACAAAGGAATTAAACAACAAATTTCAATTGCTGCTATTGGTAAATGCTGTATAGTTTAGATTCTTAAGATTAAATTTGCTTAAATAACTTCTATTACGTATTAGTAAAAATCGGGAGTTATATTACGTCTATCCAAATATATTATATTTGTCAGATTTTTGGTAGAAACAACAATTGGAGATAACGCATAATATTTTTTTTTTGGATGTTGAGTTACGATGGACTAAGTCAATAAGACTTGTGGCTTATATGTCCATATAATAAGCAGTAATACTTATTTGCAGGAAATATTTTAAAAATAATGAGACTGAGCCGATATGTTGTGTGCAATTTTAGATTATTGAGTTGTTTAAAGTGATGTAAAAATAGTGTTGTAAACTTTTGCTGAAAAAAATATAATGTTTTAGAGAAATATTATCGTGAATTAAAAAGATAACTTCTCTTTTCTGAAAAACGACTTATTTCCCCGAGGCTGCCATATAATTTGAAAAGTCCAAAAGAACTTCTAACTCCATTAACATCTGAAAATTAGTGAATAACTATCAGGTATCAAATAAAGATATACACATTTTCAAAAAATAGCCTATTGTTAAATTAAAATTTTCACATCAATTTTGTGAAACCATTATTGGAAACAGCTGGTTTCTTCCTTTACATCGTTTATAAAAAAAAGTACCATGTGTTGAAAATAGAGAGAGAACAGAGTTGCTTTCAATAAATTCTTTATGTTAAAATGGTGAAAAAAGTGGCTGCGATTCTATTAAGAATTTGAGGATTATTCAGTTAGAAAAAAAAAAATTAGATGTTCAGCAGACTCGCTAATATTGCAAACCGTACAAATATCGCACGTTGTAGCACGAATCATTTTTAAATACACTTTATCATAAGCGTGACCACTCATCAGACTATAAATTTGATTTCGCAGGAATTAAAGGAAGCCTCTGATAAAAGTCTAAAATTAACTGTTAGATTTATTTCATACAAAAGGCGATTGAATTTGGCGCGCGAAATCTCCTTAAATTTATTATTTAGTTGTTGGAAGATGTGGTTGCGAATTGTCCGTATTGCTTCATTGCGAGTGTGTTTGAAAAAAAATTGTCCCATCAACTTGAGCCCTTTTTGCATGGAAGTTGGCTTTTTTAAGAAAAAGCCGCAGTGACCAGATATCTAAACAAGATGACAGTCATCCACTTGAGATTCATACAACATCCTGCGTATATTAAATACATATTGATTATCTGCATCTCTTTTATTTATTAGAAGTAGAGCTGACTTGCTATCCGAAAAAATAACAAATCTTTTGATACCATCAGTAATAGCCGCCTTAATAGCATGTTTGATGGGAAGCAATTCAATAAAAGTCAAGGAAAGCTCCTTCATCATTTTGTACTATTTTAGATAGCCGCTTTACTACCGGGAAGCTATATACATTAGGTCCGGCGGAACCGTCAGTGCCATATAGCCGTTGCTGTAATAAAGAACAAACTTTTCTTGACATAAGATCCTCATACATGAGAAATTGACATTTTGCTTTGAGGTAGAGATCGATTCAAGAATATTCATGAAGATACATTTGTTCGTAAAAAAGTTCCAGAGAGGAATTTAATTTATCTTGTCAAAAATATGACACAGTTTTTGGTAACAAATGTGTTTCTGAAAAAAGGAAGGATTCATTATCTTGACCTTCATTAACTCCTTGGTAGTACAAAGAAGAGCTCTTTCGGAACGGGCCATTCACCAGAAATGACATTAGAATATGTTTTGAGTGGAGGGGGTAAGTCCAGTACAACGTTTTAGCATTCGATTTTCAAATGTTTGTATACGTTTCTCAATATATTTTGGAAAATTATAAGATGTAGAATGTGCAAATTCACTCTGATACCTGACTAAAGCTTTGTACACAGTTAACGCTTCTTTGGGATGTAAGCCTGACTGATTGTTAGTCATCAGTTTGACGATATGTATCCACATTGACAGTCTTTACAGTTCAGGCTATCATTTAAAATTCGACCAAGAAATTGAAGAGATTTCACCTGATTAACTTTAGTTCCTTTGATAAACGTCCTAATTTCGCATTTAGAACCTTTAGCAAAATAAATAGTATTTGTTTTGCTGGGGTTAAAATATAAATTAAGATCGGCGCATGAATCGAAAAAGATTAGCTTTTATCGAGAGATTATTCACGGCCACTGAAAAAGATGAATCTGCAGATGCAATTAAGAAATCATCCGCACATTGAAAAATGTGAGTTCTGTCGGTTTGAAGATCACGCAAATTAACTATATGTAGATTGAAGAGGATTGTGCTCAAGCAAATGCCTTATGGAAGACCATCGCATCGCATAAGAACGACTGCAATAATGTTCCCAGTTTTCAAGAAATCCGTTAGCCTCTCTTTAAGGTTCTTTAAATCGTTTAAGTCTTTATCTGTTTTAGGAATGGGAACAATTTTGATACACCGTAAATCCAAAGGTATAAAGTTAATAGGTAGCGAAACCATTTAACTTTTGACTAAAATGTCGATGGCCGTTGATATAATGAAGCTTTATGTGTCCTCTTCCTTTCTAATTGCGTGTCTCCATTCCTTCAGTACTTTCATATATTCAATGAAATTGTCTGGATAGGCGTATTTACTCATTTTTTTCCTTGCAGCTTGATATGGGATTCAGGTACGAAAAACTCAATATCAGAAAAGTTGGTTCTGGCAGACTTGATCTCAGATAGAAAAACACTTTGGGTTGGTTACAAACTAGATGGAAGATCAACTTTGGACAGACGGTGCATTAGGAACTTGCGTGAAATGAAATTGTCCAAAAATGGGAGAGTACTGACTTTTCCCAATTGAGACATTAGTAGTATTCCAGTTCAATGACAGCATAGTTGAATTGGGTAAAGCTAAATCCAAGACACTACTCCCCGTGCGACCACTCCGATTATAGTGAAAGGTAGGATTGCCATTATTTAAAACTGCTGGCAGTTCTGCTCCAGCTAGAATCACATTTTTGTCACCATCAAGAAAGTGACATAATCTCTGAATTGCATCACGAAAAGTTTGCACATCAACATTGGGTGGAAAGCAAGACGATGGTACGAAACGATTCGGTGTAAGATTCATAGCTTTGATGATAATAATGTCAACAGCATGCCGAATATTCTTAAATAAAAAAGGCATCCCAGCGGCTTTACTTGAAGTGCACATGACCAAAGCGAGATTTTGCGCAATAAGAAATTTTTTCTTCAAATTCATTAATCATCGGAATGATAAATTGTTTAATCGCAGATATGAATCTTTTCAATTCATAAAAACGCAAATCGTTGGTAGGAATCACTGGCCGCTGAGATCTTGCTACAGAAGGCTTTGGAGGTGGACTGGGAGAAGGCTTTGAAATAATAATTTTATTTGCAGCCTACCCCTTGAGAAATAATCGATTCACATACTCAACGGTTGCGAGATTTACAAATCTGGATCAGCAATAAGAACAAGACAGACATAAGAACATTGCGATAGAAAAGAGCTTATAAGATTATGAATGTTGATATGGTACATATCAACGGTTGCGCGGTTTACAAAATGATACGATTTGGTACTTAGCACTAGCAATAAGATAGACATAAGAACATGTCTACCTTTCGATCGTACGAGTCGGTACTTAAGATAGCACTAATAAAAAGAGATACGTAAGAGTAGCATTATAATACATATATAAGTAAGAGCTGAGATTATAACATAGATGCAGAAAAAGCGGTCATGTACACATGTTCGATCATACCTAAGATAGCATACATAATAAGAGATGTGTAGGAATATCGGTAAAACACATATACAAGTGAGTGTGGAGGTTTTAACGCAGGTATAGTCAAAACATCTATGTAACGGGACAGTGATGGTGATCGCGACTATAAAAGAACGCGCCGCAATGCGCTCATCGATTCAACGACATGTCGAACAAACAAAGTGTCATGCAACTCATACCAATGTCGGTTGCACTGCAACCTCAACACTTTTAGGACTGTTTAGGACTATCTAAGACTGTTTTATAGAGTTTTATTTTGAGTACAGAAGTGACTACGAGTGTTTAGGACTGTCTAAGACTGTTTCAGTCGTGTTATAGCAGCCAGAGGTAAGTGATCACGGACTGCATATCTGGTTGACGCCGATAGGGGGTTTTTTGGAGTCTACGAATAGGGGATGGCTCGCGTGGCTTAATCTTCAACCCTGAATAACGGAAGGACACACTCTCTGCGACGTGAAATGGCCGAGGTTGGCTGCTATAATACCCGCGGCGTATTCTTTTTTTGCAGAATCTCGCGATACTGATAAAACGTGCAAAATAATCTCTCGGGAAGAACGAGGACGTTGAAAGTTTCAAACAAGAGTCGGCTCGCGAATCGCCACGCTGGTTTTCTCCCCCTCCACTTAAAAATCGCTTATCTATCTGTAACTTCCTCGTAAATAATAAATACATACTAACAAAAATCCGAAGGTCCAAGAGTTTTGTTTTTCTAAATATTCTTGGAACAGGACTTCCTGGGTAACCCTGAGTATACCCCGAAAAGAAGCCCCGTTACAACCTAATCATTTTGCGTTTATCATTAAATTTAGGGAACTTGGCACAATTAAGGCACCTGCTCTCCTCAGGCTTACAAAACTTAGAAATGTGACCATGTTACTATTGTTTTAAGCTGGGAGGGAAGTGGTCAACCGGAAGATTATAAATATTTAACTTATTCGATTTAGGGAGGGCTCTCGTTTTAACAATAATTTTTATAGTAGTCGTCGGAAAAAGTTCATCCTTGGTGTCAGTATTTCTGACATTTTTAACAATCTCTTTTACATCGTACGCGATAGGGACATTACGGATAATACTAAATTTTTCCGTGAAAGATCTCGGAATCTAATCTTCAAGTATTTTCTTTAAAATCATTGTTTGCGATCAAATTATTAGCACAGAGAGCAAAGCTGAAAAGTAATCCGGCTCTATCCTTGCCAACCGTTTTGATATCTTTGAAATCATAAATTATATAACTTTTCATGCATTCATAAAAAATATCAAAAGAGATATTCATGCATTTGCCCACACCATTTTCGCAGATTTCAACAATTATAGAGAAATTACACTGGATAGCGTAGTCACACAAATTGATTTCAGTGTTTGGATTGCCTTTGGCCCAAATCATGAGCCTTATCAACAACCTGGTTATTGAGTACTGTTGGACCAGCAGATGAATGAATTCATTCGACACCATTCCCAGCCGTCCTCAACCACCTATTTTTATCAATATTATTCGAATAGTAATCCTCAAGGACATTCATATTTACAATGATCTGATTACAGCCTGTCTCTATAGGGTGGCAGGCTGACGTTGTGTTAACTGTAATGGATGCTATCTCGGGGAACAATTACCAAAAATCCAGAAGTACAAAAAGGCAAGGTTCGTTAATATTTATTTTGCGTTAAAAAACAAGTTTGCGGGACTGTAATTTAAAATATGTTGTGTTGCTTCGAGTGTTGATTGTGCCAAACCTGAAGGTAGAATTCCTATATTTTTAACAAACTGTTTTTACCTGAAGAGCACCTTCATTTGCTTGTCTCTGCTTCCTGTCGCCAACCAATTATTTGTTTTATGCCAATCACAGGTGTAAATTGTAGTTCGTTTAAAAGCAGAAAATTCCAGTTGCAATTCGTTTAAATCAAAAAACCCAATTTCAGTTCGTTTAAAAAGTTACATCGATTCATACCTTCTCTCCATAATCCGTTAAATGTTGGATATTGATGCAGAGGAAATTCTATTCTGTTACTTACAGAAAATATATAACATAATTATTATTATTAAAGACTCCTCCGATATAAAGTTCGATTTCATTCGATAGGATTTCCTATTTTTTCAATTTCGTCTTCTTAATGAGCATTAAAGGCGACTAAGTTCAGAAACAATTGGTCACCTTATTAAAACACTAAATATGCTGTAAAAGCGCCCTGTGTGTTTATTAAGAATCGCTTGCGTGCTATCACCTAATCACTGTTTTAGTTTAGTTGAATGGCTATAAATCATCTGCTACATAGCCAGCTGATATACGCATTTGCAATTAGTGGAAGACCACGAGTATTTTAAAAGTATTCCAATTGTTATATAAAATTTTATTTTCCATAAAAAATAGTCATAAAAATGTTTAAAAACAATATACGTTGTTTGATAAAATTCATTCCGGGATTCTTTGACAAAGCTTCGGTTGGGCATTTCTCTCGGATCACACAATGCCATAATTATGCTTCTTTTAGTGCAAGAGACATATTGCATGAAACCTGTGACGAAGCCGGTACTCTTACAGCTACTTTTGCTAAGTATATTGCTATCGAAAGGCATAAACTCCTACAGCAGACTCCTACAACAATACGTTATGCCGATTATTTTCCCATCGCAGACATAAGAAGTTTTCAACGCGAACTGCAAAAAACCCCAGCAGATCAAGTAGCCGCACTTGTTATATTTGCTTCAACATATCGGCCAAATGCAGAGCCACAAACATACGCCAAGGTTCTAAACGATATAGATTCAATAGCAGTGAAATTACTGCCACAAATGCACGAAGATGTCGTGCTTCGTACTTTATATGCCTTTTTGTTTTTAATACCTAACTGGATAACACGTCTTGATTTTTATAAAGCAGCTCTGAATCGTCTAGCCACCAACAATGAGCAGCATAACGAATCAACCAATAAGTCTCTGGAGAATTTTGTCCAGTCTTGCTTTTATCTTGGACTTAGTAAGAAAAACGTGTCAGCAAAGGCCAATGCTTCAGAGCTATTGCAAAATCTTTTAAAGCAGAAATTGGAAAACCATCTAGATAATATGCATACATTCGACCTTGCCATTGTTGGTAATGCGATCTATAAAACAGCCACTTCAATAAACATTGACAAGTTTAACCAACGCGTTATTAACGAAGTGCTAAAATTAGACATCGGCCGTGGTCAAGATGGTATCCTAATAACCTATTTGAAACTAATGCGTTTTCTACGTGTACGTTCCCCGAATGTTTGTGAATATTTAACTGCAATCTGTAAAAATTCTGATAGCTTGGCAAGGCTACAGGTTAAAGGACAAGTGCATATATTTGCCTATTTAACGGAATGTTTGTGGGATAATGAGGAATGCTCGAAGCCAATTATAGAACTGTTTTTCAAAAACCTTCTGCAACCGAGAAGATTTGAGTTTCATTCTGAAGCTGTAAGAATTAAAGATCTTTGCACATTTTTATGGTGTTGCGCTCAAATGAACTGTGCTCTTACGACTGAGCAATTGCGACATGTTGAAAACCGTTTATTCGATAAATTGAGAGAAGGCGAATTTGAAAATTATCCGGATCAACTTGTGGATTGTTGTCTCTTCTTGTGGATTTTGGGATATAAGTCCCAGGAATTATTAGAGCGTGCTTTGCACACAAAATCAGCAGCAAAATCATCCAAGGGAGCACAACCAAAAGTTGATAATCGTCTTACTGTGCTAATGTCGGCCTCTCAGATCGAACAACAATCTGTAACAAGTAAAGATCTTTTAAAAGGATTTAAGGCTTACGACATCGATGCCAAAGTACCCAATTATCTACTCAAGTCGTCCGATTTTGATTTAAAGGAACTATCTTTAAAATGGTCGCAAGAAGATAGTGTTGAAACGGCACAAATTGTTTGCCCAATAACTGGAATAAACATTCCATCCATTCATATAAAAGCTCGGTCGCCGGAGGACAACGTCTTAGTGGAGTTGCTATCCGAATCGCAAACTTTGCAGTTTAGCAAAGAACCGATTGCAATAGTTCGCTTAAAATTACGTCTTTTACAAGCTTTAAACCAAAAAATTGCTGTGGTAAGACAATATTCAAAGTCGCTCATTATTTTTCCATATATCTATTATCGAAAATTTGTTGTCCCGGTTCTAACAGACAAAGTAAGCGTGCGAGACGCTGGATAGATTATTTTGCTTCATCTATTACATGAGTCTCTCAATGACGTCAATGAAGTTTTAATATAATTTTCCAGGCCAAATGTGAAAACATTCATTCATTCCTTGCTTTGGTAATGCAGAAGATTATAATTTTTGATTAGAGACAATTACTCCCAAGTCCGCCCAAAATAATTCTTCTCTGCCCAACTCACCGTTCAATTGCTTTAACACCTTCAACACACGATGACGTGAAATGTGCCCAAATGCCACAAGTAGTTGTTCGCGTTCACGTATCATAACGTTTTTTAATTTTATCCTTCGCCGTTTTAGCGTTTGTTATTTCTATATGTGAAATTAGCTTGGGTACAGCTGGCTACGTGCAACATGCTGGCCGGCGTCGCATTATGGACGCTCAATTTAATGTCACAATGAGGGATTGGAACGAACGTTCCCTGCATGTGACCTAACCTTTAAGGTCGGATCAAATTAATCTGCAATAGTCAGGTCTAACTTAGTCATGTAGGTTCGGTGCCATGGGTGGTTGAAATTCTCACGATTGAAAAAATTTAAATTGAGACTAAAAACTGCCGTACATTTTTATATCACAATCAAATTTAAAAAATTTGGCGTGAATCGTAAGAGCTTTACAGATAGCGAGATCAACCGCAAATTCAGAAAAGAAAAAAAATGGCTATGCGATCTGGTCAAATATCTTAATTCTTTTATGTACATGCTGGAGGGGTTGGGTATTCAAAATTTGTCTTAAACAAGTGCAATTTGCTGACTCTTTTGTAAGCACAGTTTCTAACTTGATTTCCTATCTTTGCAGGTTACGACTAAAGATTTATCTGAAAATCTTAACATTAAAGATATCGTACACAATGCGGATGACGAGAAGAGTTTGATGGGACAAAAAACGAATAGTATCCAAGCATGAAAACACAATCACTGTCATCAATATATGGTTCATTTCAAATAATTGGCATGAATAAGTATTCGTTTTAACCGAACTGTTTATCTTACGTAAATAGTTTTAAATAAACTTATTTTGTTATAAAATATGTAAACTTTTTTCAAATGAACGAAATGCTTACACCGTAAGCACTTTCAACCAAACGCTTGCTATAGACCTCGAAAGTGTTAGGCAGTATTTGCCTAATAGAATAGAGCAGTTAGAAGATTATGGCATGTCTCAGAAATTTTCTCTCTAATCAGAATTTTCTTTAGCTAAACGCTATGTGATACTTGTTAACTATATAATGCAGAAATATCCAGCAAACGTCCACTTTAAGTCCGTCGAAGAAGAAGGGGGAAGATTTCAAGCGTCATGAATGCAGTTAGCATACTGTTAAGGAAAAGTCGAGTTGAACTTGCTTCGACCGGCTTCAATTCTTGGGAACGAATGTAGATCATAAAATTTATCTTATTGAAATTCAATAGCAACAATTAAGCAAGCAGGAGACGCCATTATCGACGTTTTTTGTCGGCGTTAGCGCTAGCACAGTTCATCTAATGGAACGCGAATTTTTTTAAAACGTTTTGGTGACTAGCATTTGTGTTTAAAGCGCCAAATAGTCATAATTAAATTAAATACTTTATTAACTAGACACGCTTAAAGAAGCCAGAAAAAATGCGAAACATAACCCTAAAAGAAGAAAGCGAAGAATGTAGTGCTTCTAAGTAAAAATATATGAGAAGTTGTTTTCTTCGATTCTCGTTCGCAGCACCTTGTAATTTGGAAAGTTAAATGAACCTTGCAACGGATTTGGTGGATAGGCTTGTAAAGCGGACAGACCTGCTGCAGGCAATTTTCAAAGTGTGCGTTTGCGTGCCAGCGATAATAAGTGTCAGTAGCAAAATTGATTTAGCCCTGTCGCTGTAAGTTTCTGCGCGGGAAACAAATTGGTGTCTTTTTTTTTCTTATGATTCTCCTCAGCATCCTTAGGACGTTCGTTGCACTTTGTCAAATTTTTCGATATTTTGATTTAAAATATGTACGACATATACGTACATGCATATATCCCTATATACGATAACATGGATTGCGCAACGTAACGGCGAATTTCAAGCTGCTTTTGCTTGTGATAAATAGGCGAGTTCCAACACTCTGTTCGCATCTACGTTCCTCTGTAACGCTAGGAACATCAGCAGTAAGTTGAAAGACTATAAAGCAGTCGTAATGAATGCTTATTCCAATTCGCGTAAAACCTTGGAGCAGTCAATTGAGAGGATCTTTGACATCTAACTAGTGCAACGATAAAGTTGATCCCACCTACCACCTACCAACATACATAAAATTGGCGACGTTTATCTTTTCTAATAAATATATTCGTATATTCTTACAGTTAGGCTAGGTTCCAAATCGTAGATTTAGGTGCTGTCTGATGTTGCTGTAAAAACTGTAAATATGCTTATATGCTTACATGTATGTATATATATGGCCATGAATAGTAGATTTCAGTCAATGAACTTAAATAATCTATTATGGCAAACAAGCGCGTTGATCGCAAATTCCCTTTGATCTTATTACCAAGTCGGGTTTAAAATAAATAAGCGGCCATTTACAAGTTTTATATAAAAATAGAAAAGGATTTTATTATCACTTTTTTTTAAACTAATTTACAATAACATTATTATTAATTATGAAAAATAATGAAATAAACAATGATGAAAATAATAAAAATAATTCACAACACATTTCCAACAATAATATACCACTGCATACTTCGAATTGAACTTAATGGCTTTACTAAGCTTTAAAATTAAAACTAAATCTATTTTACAGATTTAATTTTAGCCTTTAATACCACATATGAAATGAAACGAAATATTGCGATAGTTACGCACAAAGCTATGATGTCAAACCAGAATTGATCACCTCGCATTGCGATTTCCTCCAAAAATTTCTTTGGATATCTGCATACAGAAGTGCGAAGACGTTTCATTTAAACAGTAGTTCAATACACATAATAAATATAAAATTACACCTACCGATAATGGCAATACGGTGCCTCCTCACATTCTAATACACCGCGATTCTCACCATAAACACCCCCAACGAAACCCTCTAGAGCATAACGTAGATATGATATGTGACTGCCCCATTTCAAATAACTGGGTAAATCTCGTAAAGTAACACCGAAACCAGCAAACATCATCATAGGAATATTTAAGACGGGGGCCAGGAAAGTTCCATTCTGTAGAAGAGAATCAAGTAAAAGTTGAAATATCAGAATAAGAGCAAATAACAAGAACGTTATGTTCGCTTTAGGCCGAATCTTCATTATAGATCCTGTCAATATGTTACAATACGAAAATATTTTACTGAATGAGAGTGTCCAGTGTCCAGTCTACACTAGTCTGTCGCCGCCTACACTCTGATATGAATCCTTTGAAATGTGAAAGAAGTGAAAATTAAGTTGCAAGTAATAGAAAATGTGCTAGAAGTTAATCCAAGTGCTTGATATAAAGTTTTCACACTTTACAGCACGGTGCATAAAGTTCGTGCGGGAGCATATAACACCCAGAAAGCCTTAGGGTAGATTCTTCTTTTAGTATACTGATCTATGCAAAATCATGTGTTTTTGTCTTCAACCTACAGGTCGCAAGTTTCGTGATATTTGGAACGTGAACGTATTTTGACCTAGAGTCCCTTTCAAGACCACTCCCACGTGCACCCTTTTTTTTTCAGTCGCTATATAAACAAGAAATTGCGTTTGTAAAAAGCGGTCTTGCCGACCATAATGTTCTGAAATTCTGATAAATCGGCCACTTTGCACAACGTATCAAGATGCTTGTTCTTGTCCAAGATGGTGTAAGATGCTTGTTCTTGTTCAAATTAGTGTAAAACGCTTGTTCTTGTTCAACTTGTTCTTGACAAACCTCTTTGCGCAGAATATTTTTGGTACGTATTTTCATTAAGTTTTTCTAATCGATTTTCTATGGATCGCAAGTTTATGAAAATAAATTATTGAATACCCTTTTGCGAAGATTTTCTCTATGGACGGAAGCTTAGTTTGAAATTTGATTTGGAAACTTCGATTAAGTGTCCTCTCTGTGTCCCTCCCTACTTTTACAACGTTTTCGCCAATGTAACCGTCAGTCAGGAGAAAAGAAAACTAGCTGATGGTGATACTATAAATAAATGCGCTCAAGTTCTCAAGCTTTTCAAAGAAATACGTGAACACGTCATTGATAGCCTAATGCAACTTTCTTATAGTGTAGGTGTAGCTACGAAAATAAATGATTTCGCACGAAATTGCAATTATAACCTAGTCAGCCACATTGAGTGGCCATAAAAAAATATGTTTCGCTATTCCTCACACATATGCTAATATGTGGCAATTCACTCACTATAAAAGTAGTATAAATTTGTTCTGAGTTGGCGTGAATGCATATATCATTGAATAGGATATCAATTCATTTCATTGGATTCTAGTCTGGTAACTTACCACAACATCAAACCAGGAACCAACTATTAGACCAAAACTCTGACCCGCAAGGACTGTTAGAGTACTAATGGCAAAAAACATCCAAAATCTGGGCCATTCCATGGGCTGGTGACTAAAATAGTAGATAATGGAGGTAAACAGAAAACTTGCACATATCTGTAAGAAGAAAAGCGTAATTAATCCTTATTGTGATTGTCTGTCCTTTCGATAACATACCGATATGGGCAAATCGATGAGTGTTACAGCTGTGTAATATGCTTTCAAAGAGTACCAACGATTAAAATGCTCTTTTAACAGAATTGTCATTTCCATAGGAACTATATAGTGAGTGATGAGATAAAAATGAATTCAAAAAATTATTAAAGAAGAAAAAACAACAACGAAAAATGAAATCGCAATTGAATTCATTAATGAAAGCAAAAAGTGATGCGAAAGCGATTTCATGTAAATCAACTGATAAGAATACGATTTAAGTGAACGTTGAAAGAAAAAAAAACAAATGTTGTTATCGTTAGGAGAAGTTCAAGCCTAGTAAGAGAATTCAATCAAAAATCAGTGAACCCCGAATAAAATCTATTTTTTCATTTTCCGTTCATTTTAAAATTCTATGAATAATTTTTAATAATAGCATAGTGACCGGATTAGTGAATTCCGCTGTTTTTTTTATATATGTATATATATATGCATATATATATTGTATATAGAGTCAACCAATCAATCAATCATTGATGCAAATCAATCAAAATTATTTCAACTTACATGTTAGCACTGTTAGCATCATACTGGACGTGGAATGATGAATCAGAATAGCGAATAGTAAATTGTAATTATCGATCACTCGCGAGCCCTCTTTGCCGGAATTATAATATAAAGCGCTTAACATGAGAGCCACAAAAATGTTGACACCTATCCGCAGATGGGTCATAGTTGTATCACGTTTGGATTTGATGTAACCGCGATGCAGAAGCACCGACAATTGATTCATATAACTCGTGTCTTCTAGACTTCGTTTTTTACTCTTTTTCGGTATACGATGCTTGCGCATTAATTCCTCAGACGTAAGTATCTTGTCCGGACTGTCAAACCAACTAAGGCATTTCCCATTGCCGGTGGCCGACTTCAAGGTGGTTAGTTTATCTTGACCATATTCACCAGAAGCCAATTCAATTACTATTAAAATAGAACAAAATGTTAAAAAGACTTAAATAATCATTTAAAAAAAAAAATTAATGAACAAATTACAAGAATTTAATTTTTTAACTAAAAAGTTGTTCCCAAACTTTTGGATGATGTTGATAAATGTCTGTACCGTATTCTACATAGACATTTGCGTTAGATTACAAGTTTTTTTTTGGATATGATAGTCACATCAGGCATTCATCGAAAATATCGGTTTCAAGTTTTATCTTTTCTTTTTAAATCAATTTTTGTTGCAATTAGCGTCGAATTAACAGATGGCGGACGACGAAGCAAATTTGACTAAAACAACCCGAAACCTGACTCGAATGTATGTAAAGTGATATGTATTATGTGGGGTTCTGCGGTTACGCATTTCTAAGTTTTACAGTCAAGTCAAACTAGCTCCCGTTTTTCATTCGAGGGTATCAAATATATAAAATGTTGAACTTACTGTAGTCAGCAGGATTGTGATAAACCTGACACGGTAAGCCAACTGCTTGTAAAAACGGTACCATTTGATGAGGGCTGCCCTGATATATACAATTACCGGCGGCCAATACGTAAACCTGATCGAAAATTTGAAATAGTTTCGCAGTGGGCTGATGTACGGTGCAAATGACTGTGCGGCCTTGTTGAGCTAATTTTTTACACAGTTCCAATACTTTGGTACAAGAGCTACTATCCAAACCACTGTATAAAAATATTTATATATATGTAAAGAAATATATATTTTCAATTTCTCATCAAGAAAATAAAGCAAACAAAGCTAGCTCACGTGGTGGGTTCATCCAAAAACATTATCGTAGGATTGTTGATTAATTCCATCGCGATTGAAAGCCTCTTTTTTTGACCACCGGATAGGCATTTTGTTAAAGTAAGATCATGGTCTTTTAAACCGAGTAGCACCAAAATATCCTCAATCTAAATAGACAAAAGAAATTTATAAACAAATATAAGAAATAAATTTAATAAAAAAAAATATCAGAAACGATCGTACATTTGGGAGCCCTACATAACCGGATCACGGAAGATCACTTTTCTTTTCTCCGTACCCTGTTTATCGTAGGTTTTGTAATCTAAGCGATTTGCTTTAAATGTGTACACATAAGCACGGTAAAAGTGCATTCGAGCTCATCGGAACTGGAGAGTCAACTGCAAATCGTCAAAGTGTCTTCTTAGCAAAAAATTACTATTTCGAAAAAGAACAGCAGCGTACAGGTTTTGAAAGAAACAGTCACACGAAAAAAAGATTTGAAACGTATGCCTTTGAAGCGTTAAAGTATGTGTCAAGTGAACCAAAGTTTAGCTGCTAATGAAGTCGACTTAAATGAAGAGGTGTAGAAAGAAGTGTAACTGAATCTCTTCAAGAAGTTCCTTAATATCGTGGACAAATGCCTTTAGCTTGCTTTTCGGAACTGGGAAAGCACTAAACTGCATGCAAAAAGTTGAAAGATCGGCGAATCAATTAAATGAAGTGTCATTTTCAAAGGCGTCCCACTGCTGGTTTAAGCTGGTTTTAGGAGGGACTGTTTCTAGAAATGCATTGAAAGCTGTACCTTAAAGTAAGTAAGCGGTTGTACAAAAAGAGATTTAACGTTATCCCGTAACCTTCATTCTTTTTAAACCGGCAGCCATCATTAAGGAAACTGCAGAGAATCGATATTCCATTTCTGAAACAATTGCCTTGAAATGAATATCTCCAAAGTTTTCCAAGCAGTTTCTCGACATGTTTGAAAATAAGTCTCGCACAAAAGTATTTCAGGAAATGCGTGGAACGCAAAAGGTATAGCAGTTTGTGCATTAAAGTATTCTCCCACTCTATTAACAAGAAGATAGGAAATCATCTCTCTCTCTCTCTCTCTCTCACCTCTGCTAGTTTGAATCATTTAGTCATGGACCTGTTTTTATCAAACCATTTTTGGAGGCAGCAATTTTAATAAGATGCTGTGTGAAAAAATTTCAAATCAAAATAATTAAGTCCAACGCTCTGTACATACGCGAAGACTTGCTTCCGCCAAAATATACGAAGTAAGCGGTAGGATTCAAGATAGGTAGGTAATCTTCGTTTTTTTTAATTCGTTACTATCGCGATATGGTACTTGGCTTAAAATTATACCTAATGACGTCGATAAACAGCAAAGTTGGTGAACTTACTCTTTCCTCTTTTTCCTCGAATGAGACATTTGGTCCCAATTTGAGATCGGCAGCGATATGCATATTCTCATGAACAGTTAACAAGGGATGTAAACGATCATCTTGTGTTATATAACAAGACATCCGTCTAAAGGAAGCTATTATTAAAAGAGATTCATTTGATTAATTCCTCGCCTTTGCAAGCATTGTTACTCGTTTACACATACGTAAATCTCTACGTCGTCCGTTTAATAATATGGAGCCGTCAACGCCGGTAGTTTTAAAACCCGATAAAGCATCTAATAATGTGGATTTGCCAGCACCTGAAGGTCCCATAATTGCTATAAGTTGACTGCCCAGAAATTTGCCGCAAACATTATGCAAAATTTCTTTTTTACCTGCAAGCAGAGCAAGAATGAAATAATTTTAACTCTTTTAAAATACTTTTCTGCATTTATTATAAAATATTAATAACTTGACCTCACTGTGTGTTGGTAAGTGAGAAAGAAGCTTGTTTTAAAAGGGCCTAGAATAGCCCGACTACGTTCAGTTAATAGCATCGAATCGATCGGAATCGGAACTCGTTGTTAGTATGCCTGCACTCGATTATGCAACAAATTTTAAACTGACTACCTTATGAAAATTAATCGATTGGCAGTCTGTGAAACCTTGAGTTAATAAGTAATTTGTTTTAAAGTTTTGCTAATTATCTACAAAATTTGTAAGACAACGTGAACTCTACACATTTTGTATGTAAATAGAATTGCGTACTACGATATAAGTAAAAAACGAAAATAAGAAGAAGCAAGAAATAGACCGAATTTAAATTGAATTCATTTTAAAATACTCGTAATGATCCTAGAAAGCTTTACATTGCCGCCAGCAACGAAAGCTGACGGCAAATGCCGTCAAATGTATTGGAAGCTATACTATTGCCCTGGGCTGTGCATTTTCCCTAAAGTGAAAATTTTCATCCAGGTTACATGCGTCGACATAATTTGACTTCAGATGGTGAACATTCGATATTCCTGTGGAGATAATTGCACAACAACATCAAGCGGGATTTCACGTTTGTGTGCTATAAAGTGAAATGTTTTTCGTGAGTTTTCGTTTTTATTCAATTCCTTTTGAGATTAAGTTCCTACCACTGAATTGTGACTTTGTAGGTTAACGTAGATTATATTTACGACTCGTACGAGATTTGTGTAGGAATTATTCACAACAACTTTTATTTGTAATGCTTATTCCGACCTTATCCCTTGGAATATTACGATTCAACTCTTTGCAAATACTACTTCAGAACGGAAAACCAAAGAACTAGAAGGAGAAATCGTGCGGGAAACGAAACAGAGTAAAGGTAATTGCGATGTTATATAAATATATTTATAAATTGTGCGCTTACAGTAGACCCATATTTTATTATATCGATTGGCTCAGAAAATGATTCTGATTCTTTGATACACTGATGTGCTTTGAATTCAAGGGTGACCGCTTTTGAAAATGGTTTGGATCGGTCCGTTGGTCCATTTTTCCAACAACTCCCTATATAACAACTAATTTTAGAAAATCTTTATATAGGGAGAAAAATTGCAATTTTCAAAAATTTATCGACAAAACTCGTTCCGTAATAGCACTTGGACATTCTAAGTTGGTGTGAAAAATTTGATTCGGTTGGGGCAAATTTTGAAACCCTACGAAAACTGAATCTTTATATAGTAAAAACGCATAATTTTTAATATTTCAAGCGAAAATTAGTTCATAATAGTCATAATTGGCATACAACTCAATTTTACCGAATTTGGACGACGTAGGAGTATTTTGTCGATACGACCAATATTCGGGCTCCCACGAATATAGTGTGCACCTCTTGTTGTATTATTATCATAATGAGTGAATAATTAACCGTATTAGGCGAAGGCTATCTAATAGTCGGCTTTCCCAACCACCCCATCAATTGCATTGTATTTGGTTTTACTATTTCTTGAAATTTGCTTTCTTAGAAAATCGGTTAGTCGGTTGCATGCAAATGACGGCTTCCGTAACAATGTTATACTTTTTATACGAGTGTATTCCTGAAGTACGGATTATTCAGAGTTTATTTAAACATTTGCCCGCGTACGTCCATGTGTTGTCGTTACTCTTTCGTCAGTCGCATAAATTAGTATAAAAACGTGGAAATTGGAAAAAACTTTTAAGTCAATCACACAAACTATAAGTAAAAGACCAACAAGCACAAAAGTTGATTCATTCAAAGTTTTGATATCATATTTAATGGCTTATGAACTTTGCAGCAAGTAATTGTCGAGACCACACGAGACCTTGCCCGGCAAACTATCAAGTAATTAAATGGCAAAGGCGAGATCATGGGATCATTAATTATTATGAAATATTTGACATCTTTATTGCAAAAGAGAAACTGTTCAAGGTACTCATACACAGCATTTCTTCTCTTTTTTCCGAGAAATTGCGAAAGTCTTTGAAATATTGTGTGTGATTTGAAACACTCAAATGTGTGTCCATATGTACGTATTGAGAAGTATTTAAACAAAATCTTAAAACAGCTCGTTTATATGCTATGTGTTCCAAGTTACTTTATTACAAAACAAGTTAAAACATTATAGTCGCACAACACCGATAGTTAAATATCCTACAACATTTTGTCTTCAACTATTTTTGTCGAAGCTCTTTGATTATATGGCGTTATGGGGAGAGCGTAGCCGCAAAATTGGTTGGGCTGAAAGTTGTCAGTGCGTCTACCGAATTCAATCATAATGTCTGGAAAATCGTTGTCTGGACGTTAAATAAAAGCACATAAGTCGACATCAGAGGAAGAGACCAACTTCAATTTTTTTTATCAATTCGTATAACAAAAAAAAGTTGATTGTATCTCAAGTCTAACATGCCTTTGTGCATAAAAGTCACTCGACTTTGACACCTGAGGAAACAGACGAATAATTATAATTACAGGTTTTCTAGTCAAAGCAAAAACAATTATATTTTGCTTATTGTCTATCCATCATACCTTTGTAACCGCAAACCCTGCCCGTCAGAGGGAGGTAAACTTAGCATTTTTGGGTTCCGCATAAAATTGCACGTAAGTAGTCGAATCTGCCATATGGTTACATATATATGTGAAACTTAAAATAGAAAGCAAGTAATTACAGAAGGTAGAAAAAGCTCTCTGTTAGCTTATGACACGCCCACAATTTAGGAAAACTTAGACATTCGTGGGTAATTGAAATTCATTTCAAAACGATTACAGTTTTTTTTCCAAAGTTTCTCCAAAATCAACATTAATTTATAAAATTTTTGATGAAATTATTCATTTCCTAAATAATAATATTGAAGACATTGTTAGTAAATAAATGTAAGAGTTTGTAAAATGAAAGCTGCTTCACTTATCTGCTTCATCTGTGTCATATAAAAAAGAAAACAGTTTTTATCATTGCATGTCTCCGTCAAGACTTCACTGACCACTTAATATAAAATATATGTACACACTTATGCTTATATATAACGTATAATATACTTGCTTACATAATGAAAGTAAGCTACAATAATGGATCGCAATTATTGTCTCATTTGTTATAAAAAATGTTATCGTAAGAAAAAAAAGTCGGTTTATATTAATCACAGGAGATCGAGCAGTTCGAGCTGCGAGTATAGTTATACTAAAAGTATTTTGTATTTGAAAATCATTTCTTATAATATTTTCAAGTTCATCAAGTAAGAGGCAGGGCAATAGCTAAGATGCAGTTCACCTCCTCCCATGCAGGAAATTTCAATATTCAAAGCAACTGCCGCGATAAAAATCGCAAACAGTCCGGGCTTGATCGCTTAGCAGTTAAATATGCGTGCACAACGTCGTTCAGACAAAACAAATCGAGATTTGATGGAAACACTGATCTGATTGAAATCTAAAAGCCATTCCCGTTTATGGCAATCAAATATCTATTCCCGAATTTTTAGTGGATCGCAACGGACTCGAGCTATTTAGGAAGACGTTGATAAGGAAAATGATGAAAAGCGAAATCGCTCTACACATACGTGTAAATGGTCATAACATTGCTAGAGAGATTGCTTGCATTCCATTTGGTTATCGAATAAAACTCGTTACTGTTTCATTTGGCGCAACTTTCTCAAGTGTGTTGCTTGCTTGGTAACTTGATAACTGAGCAAATGATGAAAGTGAGCAAATATATGCCCTAGATACGTGTTGTTACGTTGTGCACGGATGTGCAGCTTCGCAGAGTATCGTACGATAATATCCGTTGTTGCTGTCCAGACAATGCGGATCGCAAGCCATAGAAGGAATTTGGCAAGTGCTCATTAATGCACATTAGTTAGCTCAAGCGAATTTCCCATATTGTGTTAATAAACAACAACGTTTTGCGGTAAGGTTGCCGCGAAAGCTTTCTACGGATAGAATTGCAATGCTGGTGGAAAATTCGCTATAAGCGATTCGAGAGAATTGTTTTTCACTGAAAGTAAGTGTATCGTCCATTAAGACAATCACTCCTTGCTGTTCGTTGAAATCACACGTGTGTGTGTGATAGTCGTTGTTTATCAATCTTATAAATAAAGTAAACTGCTTTAATGCAACAGCAGATGCTTCTCTTAATGATTTTCACAAAAAATGAAAAAAGAATAGTCGTTAGAGGACGGATGAGCCAGAAAAGGATTAACAGCTGTACAGTTGTAAGTGTTACGTTATAAACGAAAGTCACTTAGTACTACTGAAACACAATCCCAAGATAATGAATCCGCTATTTCCCATGCACTCGGCGATATTCATGAAATTAATAAATTTTGCTTATAAGAAAACCTTGAAATATTTAAATAAAGTTCAAATACCTTTCTAATCTCCTCAGCACACGAACATACACATATATCATTGATAATTTACATGGGACTAATAACATTTACAAATGAAACTTTGTATTAATTATTTGTCCAATGTCTAATTTTATTTCGATCAATTGTTTGTTGTAACGCGACGACCGATCTTTTCATTGCATGCAAGTTGCTTTGCTAATAGCGCAAATTCCGAATTTGCATTTGTTGAAACTATTTGCTTTTGCTAACGAGAACAAAAGGAAAGATTAAAATCTCAGCTCAATTCAATCTTTCAAGCGTTTCTAAGACTTTTTCAAACTAAGCCAAGTGATAAAAACTTTCCCAAAAATATTTTTTCTATTAGTTTTTAAATCAACAACGTCCAGAGAAAATTATCGAGAAAATATTAATATATTACCAGAACCCACAAACAGTGTCGCCAGAACCTCAACCTGCAAAAAAAAAAACACGAGAATGTCCTGACCCCTGACTCTGCGATTGGCCTGAATGGTCTGGTAAGGCAGGGCAATTTGTGTAGTAAACTTAGTCAACTAGGTTCAGTCTTTTCACACTGAACTGAGATGATGGGAGAATGAAAACCGAGAAATCTAAGCGACCCTATAAAAGCCTTTCCTTACTCTCTTACTGTTTACATCAACAAAGGGCGTATAAATGACACTAGTGTGTCTTCTACCGTGTCGTGTACCGTAAGAAATTATGGCGGATAGTTGGTTGTTGTTATTCTTATTTTAAGAAACAAATCAACTGATTATCGATATCTTAATCGTTATTTAATCAACAAATGGAATATTTGGAAAACCTGCCGTCACTATTACTAATATTGAATACTTTACTCATTTTAATCATTTTTTTTTTTGTTTTTTTATTATTTACTGCTTTCGAAATTGAAATGTTGTCCTAATCTTATCGGCAGTGTATGCGTTAAGAAATTTGTTAAAATTTTAACCAAACGATTCGAATAATTTCTATGAATGTCTTCGGAATGCTAACTCAGTAAAGGGTACTATACCTCAAGGCTAACATAATTCAGTTCCTTTGTCTGTCCGTTCTGCGAAAACGCTACAGCTTCTGTAACAACTTTTGAATGCGTAGTTGGTATGTGAATCCAAAAAGAAAGTTACATATATTATCTTAGATAAATGTCACCTTAAACTCGTACACAAAATTTGTAAACCGTTTTGTTTTCTACGATAATCAAATAGATAGTCCTGGGAATTACATATGTAAAAAGTTGTAATTTAAAATCTCTTGCAGATAAGACCCTTTTCTGGTCGGCTAAAGTTTCGAAATGATCCTGATATATACGTGGTCCGTGGGTTTGAGTTAATAGCTGCCTGCTGGATTGATTGTTTTCCTATGTGTGGATGTGGCTACGAGAGCTTTATGGCCACTTTGAAACTCTACATATAGACGCGTAGGAGTATATACGGTAAGCTTCTGCTCTCATATAAGTGTAAAATCTGAAGTCCATTATTCTGCTTGTATGTAGGTAAAATTTTAAGTGCTTCCGTCTGATCTGCGTTAAAGCGTTCACGATTGCGAAAGCGGAGATAAAACGACAGTTTCGAAAATGTTAAAATCGAGCACAGCCAACTATTAAATATCTTTCCTCTCTTTAAAAAATAGCAAAAGTTACATCTTAAGGCCTTGCATAATGCTTTTCATAAGAACCCTTACATGGGGATGCGACCGTTAAAATAGACATATTGAGTCCAAACTCAGTAGTTTATATGGTAAAGTAATATTGCAGACCAATTTTCAAACCGTGGTCCGATCGCAAATAAATTTTTACACGTCAACAAACAAAAAACGACCTTTTTTTCATAGTTCGGTTCTTTCAAAATTAGGCTTCGTATGTCCGTACAGTCTGAATGTAAAAATGGTCCAATTTATCTCAACTTGCATTCGTTCTTGCGCTAAAACTATTAAAATATCTCGAAAATTGTCATCTGTAGGTTGGACGGAATGCCTGAATGGATGGCGGGACGGACAGATTTGAATCGATTCCGAAAATGTTTCCGAATTGATGGGTGAAAAGGTAGACTAATTTGTCTCAACTGCTTTCGATGTCGCGTACGTCTGGGAAAACTTACCATATCTTAAGGGTATGGCCCTGAATAGCCCATATATCATCTAAGCGTATGTAATTGGTGAACTATTTTGCACGGACCTTATGTTTGTTTTGAAGCGAACGTGAACCATTCGCAAATTAAACCCTTATTGCCATGACCTCAAGTCAATGGATGCAAAGTTCCGAGCGAACATAATTTTCTTACTTATTTTACAAATAAATTTAATATCTTCCAGGATATTAAATATTTACAAATATTATTTTGATTAATATTACAAATCGTCAGTAATTGTAGTTGACTTACCTTTTCTAAAGCCCAAGTTCACGGTTAATGATAAATTTTTAAATTCCAAGTCAACAGGTTCACGGCAAGGTAAATTCGAGAAAGGGTTAATCTCGTCATCGTTAGAATCGTTAGATTTATTGATTGTATGGCCATTTGTTTTGATTACCAATTGTGTCGTATGATTAGTGGCCGATCCATTAAGCGAGGTATGTACGCCGTTTGTGTAACTTTTACCATTTGAAGTCGATAAAGGCAGAGTAGTTGGATTATAAACGGTTTGGGGTGGTGGATTTGTCTCGTTGCTCAACAATTCAATGCCTACGCCTATGGTTGCCGTTGCAGGCGTAATGCCTGCAAAAAATTCTTCTCGGGCCGTCAACATTTATTCAGTTTACGTAACGTTCAATTATCAATTTACAAAATCGCGTATCGCGGCTATATTTAACTGATCTGAAAAATAAATTAAATGGGATTGTATTAGTAACCAATTATTTAATGAGTGAACACATTATGTGTGTGTCTATTACAAAGTCTTTCCTGCCATTAACGGTTCGACGAGTTTTGCTAAAGTAAATGATATGAACTGAAATGAGCTTTTGTTTCAAAGATTTCAAAGTTCACTTCCCTCACGGTTGTGGTTAAAAAGATATTAAAAAATTATAATTCAATACGTAAATTACGTAAATAAGTCGTTACAGAGGTCGAATGTGAGCAAAGCTTTTAAATGAAATCAATGCTGAGATTCTGCGAAATAATAATAAATAATGACAAAATTTTCCTGCCCGTCATATAAAACAGTAAACAAGTAGTAAAAAACTAGCGAAACAAGACGGAAATATTTGTCTCTTAATATCTTGACCTGCACACCTTAGCATGTCCTACGAATTGGATCGCGTATAATTAATTTTGGCGATTTCAAAATATATATTACGTGTTATATCATGAACAATCATTCGAACGAATACCTACCGATATCTATGTATGTATGTACGTACGTATGTGTAAAAAAGCTGTACATTAATCATAGATGCAACGAAAGTAATTTACGTTTCGGTACAGTCTTTCTAGGCGCTCCTGCCCTTCTCTTTTAGATTCGCTTTCTTTTTTTTCCTCTTGACGCCCAAAGAGATCCATGAAACTGCCAAAATTAATTCGCGTATGTGATACTGTGTTCGAGAAATAAAGCGAAGTATATGCAGAGTTTCAATTTTCTGAATATTTGCGACTTCGAACATTTCGAATGATACGTAAGTGGCGGAGGCACGAAAGTGGGAAATATCTGAAGCAATTTAAAATCACTCGTTTAACTAGAATACATGTTCCCAACGGTTTTTCTGATAAGAGAAACAGACAAATATAGTGGCGACTATTAGAGGTGGCATTGCACTCCAAGTATTATTATTTTTACTTGAATATTTGTACCTGCCATAGAGATGGAGGCGTGTATATTCATTTCATAGAAATTTTCGCAATCCCTACGAGGCAGTCTTTATAGATTCTGTAAAGTATGTACATCCTTGATGAATATCAAATTGATATAGATATGTCCGTCCATGCAAGGTCAGCGGTAAATATTGTTCTGGTTGCAAAAGTTAAGATACAGGCTTCAAATTGGAAATTTTTGTTCGCAGATTTATTGTGAAAATAAGTCAAATCGAAGAAAGAGTACGCCTTCAGTTTATCATAAATTGAGAAGAGCTCTGTTCTCTAATGCAAAAGAAAATTCGGCTTGTTTTGCTCATTACTCATAAATTTTAAAGGATGAAGCGGGAAAGGCAGATTGTCCCCACGGTATCTGCACAATAATAAAAAATCAACCACGCCCATAAAATATTGGTAAGATATCTTATAAACTTTTTAAAGATGAAGCTGCTGGAGGTGGAAACTACAAGAGATTTGACTTCTGGTGGGACTTAACGGAGTTCGCTTCGCAATACAATGTCTTGCCTCAACTCAGAAGATTTGTGCGATTAATTGAAGTACGCCATTATGAACGTTTTCTATTGCGAGCTATTAATTATTGGTAACTGTTAGCTCGAAGACAAATGACTTGACGAGTGTCAGTATTAGCATTCAAAGTTGAGACATGACCTTATCATACAAGTGTAGCTAAACGAAATGTTACCGCTGCTTACTTTACCTACCGTTAAGCAGAGATGCTTGTCTTGGGATGCTGTAAAAAACTAGCCCCCAGCGGGTCGTTTACGTAAATCGTAAAGTGGATGTTAAAACATCAATTTAATCTTTCTTCCGGCATATTATGCACGATTGCAGTATTTATTTATTTTAAGTTCAGCTTTAGTATATTGTTAGGCATATTATTAGCATTAAATACGTCTTTATTTTCAGATGTTTATTACATGATAATAAAAAAAAAATAATCGCAAACCGACTTGAAGCGAATCTTGGTAACCTCTCGTTACTAGCACTCTTTTTGGGAACCAGAATATTTAAGTGGAATATTTAAATGGCTGTAGGTTTTCTAGTTCTTTTCTTACACCGCAGATGTACTTGTTTGCCGGATCTTTCTACCTTTTCTCAATTTGATCCATACAATTGAGACAAGGCGTGGGAACCGGCATTTACGTTTCCATCTCACATTTCGGGATTTTGAGAATGCCCGGATTTCGCAACACTCAAAACGCTTGCAACATACTCACAATTACACACATGCGGTGTATATTGCCTCGTATTACAAGCGAGATAACCAAACTATAATACATCTAACGACGTTGGGTGTAATATGCAAAAAAAAAAATGTCCCATATAATCATTAGCCTCTAAGGGTCAACACATTCATTTTCATTAGTTATTTATTTTAGAAACGGCATAATTAAAATGAAATGGAAATACCACTAAAGCTTGCATTGCACCTTAAGTACTCTTTAAGTGAACATCATTGGGACATCTGTTCCTATTTTTACGCTAGACAATACTCTGTTTCTGCACTAGCTGCCAAGCAATTTCTTTTACAGATTACGGAGAGAAATAATTCCAAAAATCTTGACTTGCATCCGCTCTCCCTATGCTCCTTCCACGCCACCAACACAGTTGTACGCGTAAGGAAACTAAAGTTGGTTGGTCACTGGACAAAAATGTGAAATGGGTTCGAGTGAAAGCGGTTGACTGAAAGCCTCTTTCATAACTACACAATTCAGATAACAATCGTTCTGCGGAGCCCTCAAAAAATGCAATTTAAAATTCCTCCTAATGCCGGAAGCAACATTCCCTCGATTCAAAACAGCTTAAACATTCTCATTCACTCCGAAAGTGTTTACTTTTTTTCCATATATTAATAATTTGATTTAATACGTTTACTTTGATATCATAGCATATAGGGAAACCAATAAAAGTATTCGTTAATTAAGCAATTACTTGCTAAGCATATGCATGGGTAAAGCAAATAAGAAAATTTATGTTCGGCTTTGATCGAATCTCTTGTACACCCACACCAACAAAGTGGGCTAAAGCAAAAAGAACAAGCGAAGAAACTACATTTTCATACCGTGTGATTTGCTGTGGGCGTGGTTCGGTTCTTCCATTTGGATGGAAGAATGGATCGTGTAGCTAATGCAGTTTATGAGTAATAATCAAAAAACCCACAAAGCATAGGTGTTTCGCGTTTACGTCGCACTCTAGATATCTCCTTAGACCAATTTGTCCCATTTTGAAGAGCAACCTGCGTGCAAGAACTTGCAATGTTTTTACCACATTTGAAGGCGAGAGGTCGAATATTTGCATGGATGAGCAGGGTGGTAGACGAGCATGTTTAGCTGCATTCCGGAAGTGGCATTCGTCAAGGGTATGCGTGCTACGTTGTGGCCCTTAGCCTTTCTTCTAGGCGTTACAAAGGTTTTGACAAAAAAAAACACAAATATTGATATACTATAGCATTGGGTGGGCGCGGTAGTATTTTGCCATTTTTGTACAAGTACTGTAGCGTCAGCCAGATTTGTAGAAAACGTGTACGACAAACAGACATTCCCAGACAGAAGGACGAAAACCTATAAATCGTTTCGGAGTTTCATGCGGGAAATCCCCGAGGCTTCCTTCGTGGTGTTGCGAACGTTTTAACAAAATGAATACACCCCACCCTTGGATGGCGGGCTTACAAATGATTAAAATTGAGTGCATCATGTGCATATGTATGTATATATATATATACATACTTACATACGCATAAATGTGTATATGGGGACATACAAACATGTGCTACATTGATTTCTATGACGCATTTCTTTTTATATTTTGATTGTACTTGAGCGATATGTCGTATTCGGTACGTAATATATATAAAATAATGTGAATGCATTCGGTTACTGATAAAACAAATTTAATCGAAGTGAGAAACAATAGCTCGACTTCAGAAGATAAACGTTTATCGAATTATTGACATTAACGAGTAGAATGTAATCGGTTTAGATTGGATTGATTTCACATTTTATACGCTGTCGAAAAAGTGCATAAATTATAATTCGTTCGTTATACATACTCGATAATCAAAGAATTAACGATGAAAAGTAAGCCACGTTCCACGCGCGCATCTTAGAAGATATCTGACCGGAACAAATTGCAAAAATATATATATAAGTAATCGTATGTGGTCGGATTGAAATATTTCTGAACTAAGCTTTAAGGCGACTTTAGTAAATATTTTTATCTGGTTCAACATTGAGTTTACCCCAAGTTATTGACGAATATATCTAAAAAATTTCGATTGCGTATCTCACAAGTGCGTGCGTCTACAGAGAAGTGGTAGGGGTTGCGCCGGCTCTCAAATTTATTTTACTGAACTGAACACAAAATGTTGGCCGCACCTGACAACCACAACGACTACGTATAGAACATCTGCCCTGAGTGGTTGGTAAAATATACATCGGAAAGAGGAAAGAAAAAAGAAGACGTCCCGTTTGTCCGGGATTTAAGCAACCCTAAATTTCATTATTTCAAACTTAGGAAGCCTTGAAGAATGCGCTCCACAAACTTACTGCAAAAAGCGTTCGATCGGCTAGAGCGTCTTAGATTTTATAGCATCTTATCAAGTTCAATAATTAGTTGCTGCGATTTTTGAATAGGAGTAAACCGACTTCGGGGCATTGCAACAAGGAATTCTTAATCAGCACTTTAATACACTTGGAATTCAAGCGTTAGCTTCCGTGCTGATTGAAATATAACTGCAGAGAGTTCGTCAGCTCTCTTTGGTAAAGAGCTTGTATGTAAGGTAGGCATTCCGCGCCTTTCAGGGATTCGCGTGTTACCAATAAAAAATGTCCTCCTAAAAAGCGATAGTAGTTTCTGTCAATTCCGGCAACGAACAACATAGACTAACATGGGTAGAAGCAAGCGTAGCTAAAATCATTAAGAATCCTCTTTATCATCAAGCAGTTTGATGTTTGGGTGTTGCAAGGGTCTGCCTATTAACTTGACTTTCTGATACTAAATAGTTTTCATTCAAATCGTTTCCCATTATGTTTACTAAAAATAAGCTAACTTTTCTGAATTTACATGAAAAAAAAAAGATGCAATGGTTTGTTAGTATTTGTGTTGTCACGCACAAAATCATCGGATTTTTTTTAATGACAAAGCGGCATCCATGGTAGCTATCGTCAAACCAATCATGGTGTCCAGAGAAACTCGTTTAAAGTAATTATGACGAAGAAAATCCCAAAGGATGGCAACTAAAGTAATTATGAAAAAACCTTTATGAGCATGGAGGGAATGTATTTACACTGAAGTTGGCTGAACGGTGGTTCTACTGCGTTCGAGCCATCAATACTTTTTGAAACGTTCCAAATTTCGCCCGTACAAAAAGCGCCAAACATTACAATGCGGGACATTGTCCCTTGATATGAGTATGAAATTAGAATGACGATCGCTTTGAAATATTTATATAGTTTCGATCTCTTTCTTTACCTACATTCAATCATGCGATCGATAGCTATCGACTGCTATTAAAATCGGAGGCCTTTCGAAATTTTTTTATTTATCTCACAAGTTCTCGAAATCCAAAATTCATTACAAAACGAATATGTCTTCGTACTATTTTGACTATTTTGCTTAACAGCCACTTGAAGTAGTGCCCATTAGGTTGAAATTATGCTATGCCTCCATTGTATACGTGCCTTTGATTAGATTTCGAAATTTATTGTAACTTCGGAAAAAAGACTGCAACGATGGGGAAGATCAAAAGAGTTTTTTTTTTTTGTTTTAATTTCACGGTACATTCACATCTGGATGGGTTAAGTTTAAGAAATGTGCGAAGATTTAAGCTTAGCCAGGAAGACGGTTTTGTCGCACATCGCATATATTTTTTCACACTTTATAAAGATTGAGCGGCAAGACAGAAGTGATGTATGCGCGATCGTGCAGCGGCTTTGCGTGATCATCAAACGATCAGTTTTAAGGTAATCGGCACATAATTTCAATGGTGATATAAAACTACATAAAATTCCTTATATTCCAGGGTTTTGCTAACTAAAAATCCCATTCCCGCTTATCCGAACTACAAACAGATAGATCAAACTCGTCCCGTCCTTTCTCTTTCTTACGTTCTTCGCTCCTTCAATTAAAAGATGATGCAAAACGAAACCTCCATTACTTGATGACTAAAGACACCTGCATAATAATTATAATGAATATAGAAATGTAGAGCAGATGATGAGAATGCATTGTGAAAAGATTAATTCTTTTTCGGGCTGATTAAATGTGACACTCGTTCACTACCCAAATGCATTCATTGTTTATTGTTGTTTATTAACTTTGTGTACCTTGATCTTTTTTCTTTATTTTTTTAATTATTTGTTTTTGCTGTAATTGATTAATAATTAAAAGAAATTCTACTTAATACGCATTCATTTAATAATATAGGGAAAAAAAAGAAAGGAAGAAATACACATAATAATATATTTTACTATAGTCAGCGTCTTACGTCTTTACTACACCACACATAAGTAATGGGTATCACATGTGCAGTTAGTTAAGAGTAAACGGATTTATTGAAGTTCTACAAAAAAAGACAGCAAGGAAGTCGATCAACAGCGTTATCACTGCATTGCATGTATGGGTTGACACGAAGACACTTTGATTACGCACACTTCGATGCTGGTCGCTCTACAACATAAACGTATGCCACGCTTTCTATCATGGAATTGCCATCAAACACTTTCGGCACATTCTATTTTTTGCTTTCACATAACAAATTTCAGATATTCGTTTCGCTAGGGACGAGTTCGCTCAGAGAGGTCGAACGGAAAAGATAAAATCAAAGTTAAATGCAAACTGAATCTGCTCAAGAGATGCCGTCCAGTGCCGTGGCTCTCTTATGAAGGTCTATTCTTGCTTGCAGCCAGTTCGAAAGAGACCCATTGGACACAATGAGGAGCTTAATAATCTCTACTAATCTTTTCAAAACGAAACATAATTAGCGACGGAAATGGGTTATCTAGAACGAAGCCCTGCAAATAGCAGTGTAATGAATAAACACTTCCCAAGTTAAAAGCGAAAATATACGCAAAAAATTTGTGGCTATTAGGATAGCCACGTCTCACTCTACTTTCGCGAAAGTGCGCAATCGACACGTCCTTTGCATTTTTTTTTTTTTTTGTACGTCATCAAACTTTATGGCACTGAGTACAACTCTTTAAAAAAATTGAATTTCTTCTTCAGAACTACATCGTCTTACACACCGAAAACATCAACCATCCATCGAACATATCTAGGAAGTGCACTAACAACTCAATTTGTTTTTTTCAAGATTAAACGACGATAATCCAGCATTATTATCTTGACTTTGCTGATAACACCTTCAGTGAAGGATGACAGACGACCGAAGCTAGATAAGTCTTTAACCACATTGTGATCCCACTTAAATGCTTTTTATCGCTCACGTAGTTGCTGTGAGACTTGTCGAAAAATTGCAGACAATCTCAAGGAACACACAAAAATTAACATTGATTGTTACCGGACCTTGTCGCAGACGTCTTTAGAAATATGCGTACTAACTAGAGACCTAATTATTAAACTGAAAATACCTGAAAGATACGCATGTGTTTTGGGGTATTTACGCTCGAACGATTCCCACGTCTTTTCGTCAAATTTTCTTAACACTGATTTTCTTCTTTTTTTACTTTTTTACTTTTGTTTTCATATCAATTGCATACAATAGGTGAAAAGCAAAATCTGAAATCCCGATTATGAGAATTCATTGATAGATTTTCGGTTTATTCAAAGATTATGAGATTGATTCAGAGACATGGAAGTGAAGCCTCCCTCATACGGTTTGAGGCAGGAAGAAATCGGAGCGCTTTTTCCGATATACGAAAAGTTGCTTTAAAGAGTTTGAAAGAAAACTTTCTTGCACCAACGCGAGCAACGATAGAAAATTGATTTGGTAGACTTCAAGTTTAAAAAGCTCTATCTAGGTAAGTAAGCGCAATATCGAAGGCTGGACGTACTGTCCTGTATTTGGTGCCCTCATTTACACGTTAGGGTGTTGCATTAACCATTAGAATTATTTTATGAGAGGCGAGGGGGACCTTGGGTTGGTTTACACGTTTTCGACGCCTCGAAAATCTCACGAATTGACTCGATAACCGTACAAACTCAAAACATAAGTCTCTTACAGAAAACCAGAATGCTTCGAGTCTAGCGTTCATTTTTGTGCATTGCTTTGAATGTGGTTTAAGCAATTTCCGAGAGACAACATAGGTAGTACTCTCATCGCAGTGCATGTTATTGCCACTTCTCAAAGTGACAGTCCATTCGTCACGATATCAGATACGATTGTCTCGTTCAAGCGTAAATGAAACATATTTTTCGAACTCTGGACAAATCGTGGTTGGTCTTAAGATCGCGACATTTCCCAGAAGCGTTTAATGCGATGGAAGGAGTCGCTTCAGCGTGGCGAGCGCGACACACTGTGCTTCAATTTGAGGTGATCAGTGATATATAGTCGTTGCGGATATATTCCTTTGCGAATAAATCGCTACTCGCGAACGCTACCAACAACAACCGATATGGTTGCGTCGATCATTAAGGACAAATGGCCGCCTTATACGAAGATTATAAGGCAACATAAGTTGATTTGTTAGTACACGCGACACTCAGTACCGTATTGCAAAATGTGCTAAGAAATGCTTAACAGCTTTGAAAGGGCAAAATGCTGTGGCATTTATTGACTGTAACGATAACGCGATACCCCAAGGAATTACTCCTCTCTAGTGTACAGTAGGTTCACAGGACCAACTGACTTCTGACAAATGGATGAGAGAAGTAGCGGCTAACGATGGACTTTTTTTTTAATAAAATTTCCATTTCGCAAAAAGAAAAAAATGATTTTTTCTTAAACCATATTCATGCACACAACAAGTACACTTTTTTAAACCAGACAAAAAACGATGAAAATGAATGCAAATAGTTTAAGTCATTGCAGAATTACTTTCTGGCCAAACCTCTATATTCACACATGCAATTACACGCCTGCTAGGACGGATATCTGCAGAATTATTGCGATCGAAAAGTACGAATTATTTTTATTATTTATATATAAACACTAGTGCTATGCAAACTGAGGTCAACAACAATACTTTAACAAACATATTTATATAAGGTACAGGTGTCTCTTTTTAAAGAATAAATCAAACAAAGGTATGTTGTTTTAAATAAACGACACTGTTCAGTTGATTGTTTTTTATCATTTGGTCTTCCTCTTTATGCCTTTTATTTATTTTATTTTTTATTTAATTAACTGATGTACGAAATCTGTTGTAGATCAGCACTCGAAACTGAATAACTCAACAAGATTTGCTTTGACTTAAAAATGGGTCACAAAACTTCGCAGCAAATGCGATCAAATATATATATATATAAATATGTATATGTGCATATATATAGTAACGCGCTCAAAACCGGTTCAAATCATAATAACGTTTTCTTCTCCAGTTAACTACTGTTACCAAATTTCACCAAAACACAAATCAAAAAGAAAATGAAAACAATGCTATTTTAACAACACTCACTAAAAATTTTATGAAAACAGCACAGAATAGCAAAAAAAAAAACAGGATTAAGAATAAATTCTTATTTTAAAAAAATATTGTTTTAAATTTTTCTTTAAATATTTCGTAAAGTTTAGAATTACTTTTAAAGCAACGTTTGCTTTAATTTAATTTGTGTTTTTTAATTTATTTATTACTTTTTTTTTGCTTTTACAAGGATTAGAAAAACTTTTTTTTTTCCCGAATTGAAGCGAAATATTTCACAAGATGCGATTAATTGTAACGAGAGCGCGTAGCGGATTGAAGGTAAGCCCAGCAACCTTACCGTTGGAGTGTAGTAAACACTTTGTTGATTCTTTGGAAAAATTCAAAACAAAGTAAATTAAACCTAAAAACCCATACCATCACAATTTGATGATGTATTTATTTATTTTTTTATTTATTTTTATTTATTGAAAGTAATCTGAATAACGTTTGAAATTTGTCTCTGTGTACGTTATTGCTTTTTAGTAATAGTTAGTGATTATTATTATTGTTGTTATTGCTGTTACTACTGCTGCTGCTGCTATTGCTGCTGCATACATATATTTATAATTATATTTCTTTAATTATTATTTATTTATTTATTTTTTAATTTTTTTATATATATATATATATATGTATATTGTATGGGCACTGTAGTGTAATACGCACAACTTGTGAATACTTGAACGTATAATAAAAGAAATACTAGCACATTTTTACATATATATAAATGTAGATGATAATCGTCAGTTACTTATACGATATTTTATAAAACATGAAAAACGCTTACCGCCAAAGTGCATTGCAATGCACTACACAGTAGACAAACTCAAGAGTCTAGAGTCCATACTTATCGAATTTACAATTCATAAACAATAACAACAAGAACAATAAGAACATTTTGTAAATATGTTTTATATATCGATGAATAATACTTAGAAATAAATATAAACACTCGCGTATATTAACGTGGCTAACTGTTATTTCATAAGGTGAACTTTAAAATATAAAATATAAATATATGAGAAGCATTCATGAACATCAAAATTTCAGGAACGAGCACTTCTTCAAACTTGGCACATATAACACATCAGTGGGCTACTTAATGGAGCAATACATGTCCTTGAGTATCATTCGATAAGCTGGCTACAAAGCTCTGGGCGACAATCGACCTGCTTTCATTTTAAGAGATTGTGGTGGTGGTGTTTAGAAGAGGTAAAGTACGAAGTCTAAAAGTACAGCGTGTATCGCACAAACACGTTATTAAAGAAAACATAGTCTCGATAAAATAGGAACGATGGTCGAGAGAACACTGTGAACACATGGACGATAATCGAAATAGTAACCTCGAAAGGTCTATTGTCATCTAAATTTAATAATCAAGCGTGTTACGATATCTAGGAATAATCATAATGTTTGGAGGTAGGACTATCATCAGCTTTAACTATCTGTTAAAAATATATGTTGAAAAGATCGAGTTCGCTTTCTGGGGAGAATGGTCCAGCTGACTAGATGCAGAATAATGTTTTCCAATGCACTTTACTATTGAATTAGTTTTACTTATAGGTATGTTTGCAAGATCTTCTTTGAAGTTTTTACGCAAACCTTCCTTAAATAACTCCCATAGAACATAGGTTGACTAATACATTTCCAGCTTTGTTCTCAAAATTATTATGCAGACTTCTAACCAGGACAAGTAAAACAATTTCAATCAGTTAAGCTTTTCAATTAAATATATTTTTCTGGACTGAGTAACTTCAGTTATCACATTTTTGGGAAATCCGCGCGAACTTGCTCACTGAACTAGGTACGCGATGTAAAAAAAACGAACTCAAACCAAATGGTCTGCATTTTCGGCAAAGTTTTAAGTTCAAAATGATGCTTTAAGGGACGGACAAGCCGTGCGACGCTGGTACTCACGTTGCGATACAAAAATAAAATATTGAAATGCTTAATAAAGTAAAAATACTTGGAAAAATTTACCAAAATTAACTTGAAGAGTATAGACAAAGCCGTAAGGCAAATAATACAGAGCGCCTGCGCTTTAGATAAATGAATTTTGCTGATTGAGTGACATGTGCGACTTTCCCGACTGTTCTTTTGCTAAAAAAGTAATAACAGCTTCCAGTATAGCGCTGAACACAATGAATGCATTTGCATCGAGCGTCAATTATCAAAATAAAATTTGTTTGCTTATATGTACTTGCACTTGTTGAGCCTGTGTTGATGGAGTTTACTCAACCCATGAAACCAGTAAGATTTGAAAGGAAAGAAAAAAAAACTGATTTTCATACTCTATCATAATGGGTGGGCGTGGCTAATTTGTGCTAGAATTTTTAAAATAAAAGTAGAAATATACGTCGTGTGTCTTTTATTGTCACGGAAAACACGAGTGTTCTCAGTAATTATGACATTGCAGGCGTGTCCTTTGATCGATTTGGGTCATTTTGAAATTATGTTGCAAACTTAAGGGGCTATATAAAGGCGATTTTTGCGAAAAGGAGAATGTTTACAACAGATGGACAGATGGATGGTCGAATAGATGGGCACGCTTAGGTGCATTCCAAATTGTATACTGGTCAAGAGTAGGCGGGGCTGCATTTTTCCATTTCACTACAGGCACTTTAGCATCGCTCATGCTTCATTGACATTCAAATTTTTATAAGTTTATCTGAACCCGTTTGTAACTAATGACCAAAATTCATTTTTTTTATTCCTTTTGGAAAACAAATGTATTTTCAGTGTACGCAGTACAGGTATCTCTAGGTGTTTAATGTGAGTACCTGACTGGAAGCTTAAGCTCATGACGTCCGCTCGCACATGGGTTATTATAGCATGAACCTCCAGAGAGCAAGGCAATCCCTACAAGCTAAGGACACGCCACAACTAGAGTACCAGATCGATTGCAAGTATATGGCCAATAAACTCACTCTGGGGAATGTTGGGGCCTATCATCACCTCAAATTATTCGCTTTGGGAATGATTGAATAACCACAGACATCACGATACTCCCCGAAGAGCCATACCCAGCGGATACAACAACTACAAGATTCCCTCCAAAAGACGTTCCTCTACGTAGTGTTATATAGTGAACGGACGCCTGAACCCCGTGGGACTTAAAGTTAGATTACAAATCCTTTAGCATTATTTTACGCGACTGCAGTCGCACTTGTCTTCGTATGTACCTTGCAATGCCGGTTACCGAAATCGAAACTACTTTTTCTCAAAGCATATATGCGTCAGCGGATCTAATTGCCATGACCGACTCCGTGCACTCGACTACTAATACTTCACAGTACTGTACAACCTAACTGATCCTGTATTTCCTCCATAGAAAACAAAACTTCTTCCAGTGGATACTCTAAGCTATCTATGGCAAAATCCTGTTGCCAAGTTATAGACAGTGAAGCTTTAAACTCTTCCTCGCCGGTGAATGATCGTTACTCAAGACCACCACGTGGAGTGGAGAGTTTCGGCACGTCTATTTCCCATTCTACGTAGCTTATCATTGCTTATACCCTACATGGTACTGTAGGCCCATCGACGGATTTGGAACATTTTCAACATCAACCGGTTTTGCAAGAACTCCAAATTGAGCGGTCAAAAATTGAAGCTTTACGTTTGTTAGAACGTTTAAAACAAACGTTACGTGGACGGGCAGACGGACAATCGGGCATGCTTTAATGCTGTGACAATGTGTGGGACAATGTGACCTTCATCCCTCAGTGATGGATATAAAAGTTATTTTATACGATACAGGATGCAAATGTACTCCTTGTGGTCAGCGATTAAGATTATATTGGTCAATTGCGTCTACGACAAATGTCAAACGCCCTGGAGAATCATATTACGTTTTTTGAGATAACATAGGGACTATTTGCGTTTCTGTGTCGTGAGAAAATGGAATTTTTTGTCGAGAGTAATTCCTAGTAGGACCATATTTTATGGCCAGTGAAGAGAGTGTCTAATAAGTCCTCGCCTTTCGCGCCATATTCGTCAAAGAACCTTACAGATTATTATTTATTTTGCCACAGAAGTGAACATTGACAGGAATCTTTCCGGAGCTGTCTACTTTTGCGGAAGCTTCTGCACAAACACACATGTAGGGTAAGCACATCTAATTGGGAATTTAATTTCCTTCCACTAGAGAGGCAGTACACGCAGCTGTCATTTAAGCTCCAAATTCTCTATTGGGATCCTCCGAAAATCCCACGCTCTACAAAAAAGTATTAATACATGAAAGCAAAAAATATATCAGCGTCAACTGGAGCGCAGATATATTCTTCAAAGTCGATGTGCTGTAGGCGCATATTTAATCGGCCTTTTTACTGTTACTTGGCGGGTAAATTTTTCAAGTTACGGAAATAAAGATAAAAGTTGAAGTTTAACCGCTTTCGAAAGAACTGATATCATTTTTTGTTTTCATTATTGCTAGCTTTATGCACACAATACCACAAACATATGCACAATTACTTCTACTGCACCACCAGCAATGGCATTACATTGTAATCTAACGAAAAATAATTGTTAGAGCGTTTTGTAAACAATGAATGCTAATAAAAAATTGAAAATAAAAAAAAAAAATAGGCCAATTTTGAAAGGTTTCCTTTGCCGTTAATGCGTCACTTTTTTCAAAACAATAGCAAAATCATTCATTTAATGATTATTTTACACAAAAAGATCCAAAGTTCACATTTTTCTACACTGTACTAGAAATAATTTGATTTTGTTATGTGTTATGTGTGTGTTATGTTTATGAAAACAGTAAATGGAATTTGCCTTTGTTTCCTTATAGGCTAACTTCAGCTCATTTAACTGAACTGAACTGTGAACTTTCAAAAAAATGTCCAACTACTCCACCATTAACGGCTGCGTATGGCTTAGCACTCGCAACTCACAATCATTTTCGGTTGTATTATATCATAACTTCTAGCGTAGAGACTTTGTGCGCGCATATATATATTTTACAAAGTATCCGGATCTGCAGACAACATTAACTGTGGAACGCTAGGACGCATTCAAATGCTTTCTAAACTGTGCCTCATGAACTCAATTACGTATGTAATAACTTCAATCTCTTCATCCTACCGAGTAACGAACAATTGTCGTTTTATTTGCCATATTATTCGGCTCTCACTCTCATAAGAAACTTGTATAAATGGATCCTGAAACCCATCTTCGATCACTAAGTGACTATAGGTGTGTAAATATTGCAATTTTTATTGATTTCAAAAGGTGTCACTGAACTGATTAAAGCTTCATAAACTCCTTTAGTCAAGTACGTCTGCGATTAAGCAAACAGATGGGTGCAAAAATGAATAAACGGAAAAGTAACGTATTACCGAATATAAAAGCAGGTAGGTAGGAAAGAGTAAAAAGTGGAGGGGCGGGAAGACATTTTAAAAGTTTGAAAAAGCTGTCTCGGTTACCGCTTCAAAAAGATAACGCGACCATTCAAAATATTATTTTAAGCAGTAAAAAAGAACGCTCTCTTTTAAAAAAACGTTTAGACGTACGCCCACACCTATTATTCACTTTCTGTGCACACAGGAAAACGGGATAAGTAATAAAAAAAAAACTCCTACTTGAAATGGTCCAAAAAAAAAAAAACAAAAGAAGCGAGAAACGAAAAATATAGCATAGTCGGCGAATCATTCGGCGAAACTTTTCGTTCATATCGTATCAAAGGCTTCTATAACTCTAGTTTACTCTAAACGGTATATTTTAGCAAAAAAAATCTTTTCTTTTTCATCTTTTCAAGAAACGTTCTGTGCTTTGAACTTTGCAAACGCTTTCTGTCTTCCAGTTCTCCATACTAAAAATGCTAGTGTAAGTAAAAACTTCTCTAATACACAGCCCAGACGGACAGGCAATGATATAAGATTAAGTTTTCTAGAGCTGCCAGTAAATAGCTGTGGGTTTAATGGATGAATGCCACACAAGTACATTAAAGTACTCACAAAACCCTGACTGCTAGGACACCCGTTCAGATAATTTTACTAGGCAAGGAGGATGCAAGGAGCACTTGACCATTTGCGATTGCATTCTTTCGATTGGGGCCATCCGAACACCTGAATCGATTTAGACACCTCTTGTTAAAGCTCTTATAGTCGAAGAACATCCAAATAAAAGTTGAAACTTGTACATATGTCTCTAATTGATAGCCATCGCGCAACGCACCTGTAACATGGATAAGGATCTAAATTTGGCGACAAATATATATGTGGTTTACTTGAATTTGGGATCAACTGGAACGACGTCAATTCTTTCGTTTTTTCATACATTCACTTGAGGCGATAAGGATCGGAAGGCCGCTTCTACACGTACATGAACTTTTCATAGAAATTTATATATATTTCCAGCCAAGTAGTTTCGGCTAAACTTCGTCGGCGCGAATGCCATTACATACAGTGTTTATATGCAATTCGAATTCCAGCAAAATTTGAAACTTTCGTCTCTTGTAAAATGTGCAGTTATGTGCAAGAGGATCAGAAATCGCTTCGACTTTAACCCCAAGCTTATAATAATAACAAGATAAGTAAAAAGTAAATCTGGTGGAAATGCTTATTGGCATACACGAGCTGTTTTTCCTTCAATGCTCGCGTCAACTCTGATTGCCAGTGTTCCTCTGGCGAATCACCTCATAACACATTACACCCCTTCATTCGTGTTTGCGCACAAGTTTACTCTAACCTGAACCATAATCTTTAGTGCCACCAATATTGTGCTGCGTTCATTTTTTATCATCATTTTTATCATTTTTTATCAAAACATTTTCTTAGGAATGTATGTCACGTGATTGTTTGTCGTTGTTTCGCACGGGGCTCGGCTTTAGCAAAGCTCTCTAACACGATGCCCTGCACACACCTAAACGCGAGAACTTATATTTTTGTGTAGTATTATTGGAGGGCGGGAGCATTCAAATTTTGCTTGCAGATCTTCAACCGCATACAACGAAAGGCCGTGGGCGGCAAAAGCATGTCCAAACTCTCGATTCCCGCGAGCATCGACATGATGCGGGCTATGTAGTGCTCGTGTACACCTATGTCGATGGGAAGCTTTCCATAGAGATAAAAGAGATTTGAACATTAATTAAGTCCTTGCACAGGATTACAAGGCTTCCTCGTATATCTTTCCCGTAGGCTTTTTGTGTATCGCACGGCACACCCCACGACCCGTCATTCTTTAATCTACCAGCAGGAGTCTTTTCCACCATACCTGTTGTTTCCCCGTCTAAATCAAACATACACAAACACTATTCTATCCGTCCGTCCTTTTCTGCACACAAATCTTTCTGGCCACCAGCTTGCGTGCACGTCAAGGCGATATCCCTCGAGTGGAGGGTGATACACAAACAAAAGAAAAAAAAAAGAAAAGAAGAAAGGAACTGTGGCTGTCTCTTGGAAAAGAACAATTCCAATTTACCTCTTTATCTCATATGCAGACATAGATGACTTGAAAAACACCTACAGAACTAATAAATTTATCACGATAGTCTTTATATCCATCGCAAGAGAACATAAAGTTAGGATGACACTCTCAAGAGTCTGCAAAGCTCGCGCATTTTAAATCAGATCGTCAGATTAAATTAGTTTAGCGGTTTGTATGAAATGAAACGAGAGAATGTCTAAATACGATTAGTCACGGCAGGCACGATCTCTTCCCAGATGAACGGTGAGCATTCAAGATTGCTCGCCACTTGAACGCAATCAAAAAGGACTACAATTTTTCTTTTGTGTTTTGCTATACAACAACAAAAAAAAAAAATAACAAAAAGAATTAACTCTTTAGTTAAGTTTTGTCACTCTGTTGCTCACTACCATGGCACGTTTTTCATATGCAGCAAATTGATGGTTGATGGGGATTTAAATCGAAGATATTTCCAGTACTTGCGCTTAACTTACTTCGGCCGTTGATTCTAAGATGAATTTCTCACACACCTGAAATTTTGCTCAACCGGATTTTATATAAGTAACGGTTGAGCAAGATACAGGTGCGAATGAAATAAATCGGTTTAAAATTAGGAAATAACAGTTCAGCAGTTAATACGTAATTCGTAGCCAACTGTATAAGTATTTGGGAAACCTTTCGCTATCACGTTATCGAAAACACTGATGGAAATGGTTGCAAACGTTTCATTTGTAAACTCAGCTTAGCACAAACTAACGTGCGAGTCTTGCGCATCTTCCCGAGCATGCTTTGTTACAATTTACGAGAATAGAATACTGACCCACCTACTATTCTAAATTTTAAACTATTATAACTTTTTATTTTTACTGTTTTTTTCTTTTCATTCGTTTTTCTTTTTCATATATGCTTTCACTAATACATACAATGGCAATAAAATAATTGAAGCTCGAAAAATTTGCTTGTTTTTCAAACACAATTACGAGAACATAGGCTTCAAAACGGTATTATAAGTCAAGTCAAATAAACTTCGGCGCATGCTTCTTTTTATATTTTCACTGTTGCTTGTATGCCGGACATTAGAGAATTCGGTCGTCCGCGGTCACACCTTTTAAAAGCTAATGAACACTATTAGACATGAATGACTAAAATCCAAATGTCCTGTGTTTTGTACTCTATGCCTTATGAGGAGCCAAACCTTAACCAAATACGTTAACCGAGTTATATTACGATAAAATGTTAACGTCACCACCACCACCACCACCACCACCACCCTCACTGCAGTAAAATGCCATAGAGATGACGACGTTATTAGGTTGACAAGATAGGTACAAACGATACCTACATAAATATATATGATATACGGAAATAAATTGTAACAACTATAACTAAAAGCAGCTTTTTGATGGTTTTCCTCCTATGTGTTTTAGTAAGTGTAAGCTGACGCGGTATTTAACATCCCTGAAGGAGTATATGTCCATATGTATGTGCTTAAGTATTGAATGTCTTTTACGTTTGCCTTTTGGAAATCATATATAGTTTTAGACATTGGATTATCTATGTGGCCATAGCACACCTTACACAAGAAGCCAATCCTTAAAATGTCATACGTTATCTATACAGTATATGTGCATGTGTGTGTGTGTGTGTGCATGTGTGTGTGTGTGCATGTATAATCCATTTGTCCACTCTCCAGCTTAGTCTAGCTATATATTAACGAAACAATGTATACATGAAAACTTGGACGTACATGTCCGTATGTACATAGGGACAAATGTATAATTCTATTAATGTATTTGTTAAATAAGGTACGGGGTTGCTTGATTGGTCTCGTTCCGTTTCGAGTCTTCTTTCGCGTTCGCGTAAACCGTATTCGCGCTTTCACATTTGCCAGTTAAATATCTAACCATTGGTTTCATATTAATTTGGTATTAAAAGGGAGAGTTCATCTTATAGGTATGTAAGTTTGTGCACACACAATACCAACAGTAACTTACGTGTGATATTTATAAGCACATATGTATAGTTATCTGTATTATGTAACGAGTGTATTGGATGAAATGGGGATTGGCGCTTAAACGAAACTATTTAAAATTGCTATTGAAGAGAGAAAAAAGTGTAAAAATTCATTCTATACTATAAATAAAATCAATTTTACTTTATTCCTCACATAAGTCTTCATATTTATATAGACACATTGGCATTTTTTTTTTTCATACCTAGCCAGATGATCTTTATCTTAAAAAGAAATGTTGCGATAATTTTTCGACTTTATTTCCTAATAATCCCAAATGAACGAGATTGATGGACTACTTTCTTAATGCGTTATTCATTACTTTCATTAAATGTGCTCGTTAGCAGCAATTCAGTGATATTAATGGTATCTAATTTGATTGCCTCGAAGAAGTAATACACGTGCGCATGAAGGGATAGTGATTTTTTCAATCCGTGAAACGGCCAAAAGGCCAAGTTTTCTTCATCAATTTAAAACGCGATTGCAAAATATAGCGAAAATTCATTCAGTCGAAATACGTCGTATATTGTGTAGGCGAATGAGTAGTACGACGCGACATTCGTAGCTTTGAACTGAACATGACAATAATTATAGATGAGAAGAAGATTTGGAGTTTGGCCTTTCTAGACGAAGATTTGAAATTGTAATAGGGATTTCAGCAAATGCTCAGACGCAGTGTAGACATGGCTCGATTGATTCCCGTTATTCACATTAAATTGTATATAACATATTTGTATATGATTGAAGAGACAGTTATAAAAAAGAACTTTTTTAATCCTAATCTCACAAAGCGGTGACTCTGAGTCTCTTTTGAACTTTGAACCTTAAATTATTGCATTTCCGAAAACTATATAGCCTGCGTATAATATTTTATGTTTTTATGTAACAGAACAAGATTTCATCTATTCCGTGGATTTCCATTAGTAACTGAGAGTCATATCCTTGTACAATTTGTTATAGGAAAAGGTTGTAAGATTGCGTTCAAATAAAATTTTATGTAACTGTTAACCATTTATTTTTATCTGATTAGACACAAGCGGTTCGGGCGCCTAAGAGTTCAGTGTCTAAGAAATGTTACTTTTCCTAAACGTTCCTAGCTTTTATATATGGTCACACAGACCTGCTTAGAATGTGGCGCACGCCTTGTTTAATATAGAATGACGTTTTTTCATATGTCACTTTCCAAGCCCGTATCAAGGGCATTATTAAGAAAAATATAAAACCGTGCTGCGTGGCCGAACAATGTCACTGCGCGTGCGCAAAATTGCACATTGATTGGACACATGCAAGTGCCCAATATATTAATTTTATGTTTTCACGTTGCCCTAAACGAAAATTAAATGAAAGCATATAAAAAATAGAAAATTGTCAGCTCTCTGCACCTGGCCCCTAGCGACCATTATCCGCTTGTAGATTCTAAAAAAAACATGGAAACAGACTTGAATCAAATCGTGAGATCTTTAGGGAAAGTAAAGCTTGTTTTGACCTTGAAACTGCAGAGTTATTGGAGAACCGTTAAAGTCGCTCTCGAAGGAGACAATGCGGTGTAGGCACATATTGTCGTGAAGTTCGGCGACTAATTTATTCAATCATTTATCATCAATCATAAAAGGATCGACCTGCTATCAAAGCTACAGCATCTATACTAGCCGTCACTTCTTTAAAAACTAGAAGACTATATCCCAATAGCTTAGGTATTACCACCAGAATAAGCTTATAAAGTGCACGGAAATTCATAAAGTCTCCGATTTTAAATACGTATTAGAACAGTTTGAAAAACAAAATACAAGGTAGTCTGGGCATTCAGATCCACATTGCAATGCAAGCTGGTTTGGGCATTTCATTAATTTTGCAATATATCGATTGATTATTAAGATTTATTATTCCTCAGAGAACTTTCTTAAAAAGCTTCAGCGACTGAACTCATTTAGAATTACACGTCGGGAAGGTATAGCCATTTTGATCAAAATGCCAAAAAAGCAATGCAATAAGAGCTGTTTTCCTTGAAAGTGATGCAAATCAATTTTCAACTGTATGGAGATATTTAAAGGGTTGAAGTTGGATAATATTTAAAACACTTTGCACTTTTTAAGTATCGAATTCATTTAAGTTGTAGTGTGGTCGTGTTTGAGGCATTAGTTCAAAGCAGTTTATAATCAAAAAGACTTACGCTGCTTTATGAAATATTAAATATCGGATTTCAGTTGAATCAAAATAATTTTTATACCCATCACCGGGGGGTGAGGGGTATATTCGTTTTGTCAAAATGTTTGCAACGTCCAGAAGAAAGCTTCGGGGACCGCAGAAATTGTATTCAGCAGGACATTCTGAATCGATTTAAACATGTCCGTCTGTACATCTGTGCAAAGTCTGTTGTAAACATTCTGGCGGCCGCAAAAATAAACCTGTCGACTTCAAATTTGGCTGAAACAATTCAGCCAAAGGACACGCCTACAATCCCCCGCAAACTGAGAGCACCTCCGCTCTTCAAAAGAATTAAAAAATTGGGTCTTGCTCATCATTTTATCGACGATGCTGTAGTACCAATACAAAAATGGAAAAAGATTGGCCAGTCTATCCAATGTTATAGAGTGTGAAAAAAAATTATCCATTCAATGCCTTTATAATGGACAGAAGCAAGCTTCAGAACCCACGTAAAGTATAAAAATTCTTGGCCAATTTCAAACTTCGTTTGTTCGTCTGTCCGTCCGCCAAACTCTGTAGTATTTGTGGTACACATTCTCCTGTTCGCAAGAAAGACGATATCGCTTACAAATTTCCAGGGAGTATAAAAATGGCACAAGCTAATCAAAGAACACACCTACAACGCCCACACTTCTGTACAATCAAAACTGAGAACACCGTTGCTTTCCGTGTCCTTTACTGATTTTTCGTAAACACAGCGCATACGCGATATAAATTTTAGAAGGATATCAAAAATCAACCACGGCTACCCAATATTGTGGAATATGTGAATTTACATTTTTCCTTTTTTCAATCTTATGTAGGATAAGGGCGATTTAGTGAAATAAATCGAAATATACTTTGTGTACATTCCGTGTAGACCAAACAACAACACCTATTAATGGCTACATTTTCCAAACGGTTCTGGTACTCATGGGTATAGAAGATTCGATCGCAACCAAATCTAATATTCTTACTTGTTTTATGAAACGCCTATTAATGTGTGCCATCTTTAATGTCTTTCGTTGGTCACGATGTATTGCAGTAATGTGAAAATGAAATTATGAAATATAGTATAATTTTTGAAGTAATTATAATGCTTTCGTAAAAAGTGGACTTACACCACTTACACCACCAAAGAAAACGACCCATCTATCGATTTATTATAATTACCTACAATGAAACCCTTAATTAACTAATAAGTTAATAAAGAAATGCAATCAGATGTTCGCTTAATGCCTCTCAAGAATGAAGTAAAAGGAAAGCCTACTTGGAACGAAAAAAATGTACAATCAGAGAAAATTTTAATTTTCCAATTTCAATTTTTGATGTAATCATATATTAGCACTCAAGTCAAGCATTAGTCAAGCCAAATCATGTCTAGCAAAAACTGGAAGATGTTCATGAACTTCTTCGGTCTCACTATGAAAACTCAAATAAATGAAAACAAATAATCCAATAAGGGCAGCGGAGTGCGGTAAACTAATTGACTTTCAAACTTAACCAGGTGAGAGGAAGAAAAACAAATTTACCGCCAAACTTATTCTTGTAGACTAAAATTTTGAAATCACAACAGACCATTATGCGACACATATATTAATACTTTATAAATATAGGGCAAATCTAACGTAGCCACTAACGTGGTACATAAAAACGTATTTTCTCTTATTTTCCATAAACGTCGCAAAAGCATTCACGCAACGTTTTAGACCAATCGTAGATAATTGCTGCAAGAACACACTCATACTAAATTAATTGATAATTTTGACGTTTGGAATGAATTGATTCGATCAAGGGCAAGAACGATATCTTAACAAGTAACATTGCCGAATTTCTAATGTACGCCGAGAAATGCGCACTAAAGAACCCGTGAAGCATATATGTTGTTGTCAAGCTGAAAAGAGGAAAAGCTCAAGGACGCAAAAATTGAGATAGGAGAGTGGAACTATTCTTAGCAGACAGAGGGAGATGACAGAAGGAGGGAGGGATATGTGGTGGGCAAACGGACATAGTAAAATATTATACTTAGAATCGCCAAATAATCAAATACCCTTTTTAGAAAAGTTGTCGAGAACTTCCGCATATTGCCGGCTTGGGTCGATAAAATTGTTAGTTAGTACAATTCCCCGTCCAATTGTGAGCTTGTTCGCTTTCAAATTTTATGCCAATTCTTTTTAAGTTCGTTTTTCAATTTTTTTCTGCAATGGATGCAACAACAAGAATTACCGTAGTGCTGACCAAAATTTCCCTGGCTGTGTGAACAAAATTTTGGAAAAATTGAAAATTAAAATGATCCGTTAAGAAGTGAGAAAATTATACCGGTCAGCGTGTGTGGACGCTTTGTTCTGCTTTTTGACTAACAGTTGAAATTTATATCCTGTGTCTGTCACAGTCTATGAGTAACGAACAAAAAGCATGGAAAGCAAAGGTGTTTTCACTTTTTCTTGTATACGCGTTTGGGCAAGTCCTTTGACCGGTTTGGGTCAGTTTTAAATTCTTTTGCGAGAACGCACTTTGGCAGACAGGCAAACGGGGAGAGGAACATACTTAGATGGCCAAGAACTTTTATGCTTTATGAAGTTGGAGTTCGTTTCTGAACGTTATAAAGGTATTGAAAAAAAATAAATTTTGGTACACTGTAATATAGGGCAGGCATGGTCTATCTCGCATTTTTGTACACACATTACAGTGGTTTGTGAATAGTGAGCACAAAATCAATTTTGCTCTCAGTTTACGTGGTACTATGGATGTGTCTTTGCGATCGATTTTCAATACCAACCTACACGCAAAAACAACGTTTCAGCCAAGTTTAAAGTCGGTAGCTTCATTTTTGCGGAAAGGAAAATGTGTACAACAGACATTACACAGGCATAAAGACAGACATGCGTAAATCGATTCTGAATTTGATGCCGATCAAGAATACATATACTTCGTGGGGTTTCTGAAGCTTCCTTGTGGGCGTTTTGAACATTTTGACAAAACGAATATATCCCACATTCTTCGTTGACATAAAAGCATGATAATGTCAGTGGAGAAAAATACTCAGGAATAATTCTAAATCGCGATTTTGTCAATAATTAACTTAATCGTGGAAGCAATTGTCTTCAAGATTAAGAAAACAGCGCAAAAAGCGGAAAGCGTTAAAATAGTGTAAGTGAATTTACAAGCCTTATGGCGGAATTTTTCCTGGTGGGGCCTTGTTCCAAAACAACGCAATTTCCTTAATTCTTAACGCCCAGCTCCTAACTAAAAAATTTCATATTCGCCGCCTTCTTCCTAATATGAAGCAGCCGTTTAATGCAAGTCGCCACACGAATCCGTCAATGCCATAATACTAATAACGCACCACCTCGGAGGGAATTAAATGGTACAAGAGCCAAAACGCCTAACGCCTTAATGGCGTCGCTAGTGACTGACAATATTAACTAAATCGCCCAGCCCATAAGTAATACATGTAATACAAGTATGAAGCATCATAATAAAACCACTGATTGATTTGTTTGGAATAATTATCTATTTTATAAAAATCACTCCAATGAAAGATTATACGAGGAATTACAACACAAGGCCAGGTGCTTTCATATTTTAAAAAATTTTCCAAGCGACAAAATCGTTTCAATCGCATGTTCGACTTCGAGCAAACAGAGAATCTAGTAAGGCTTCCTCCTTTTTTTGGCTATTTAATTATTGATAATTACTTTATTTCATTTCACAAGTATGTTTAATCAAATATGTCGAAGTTTGCAGGTGCATCCAAGTCATGGTAACCGATTATGCGACGTTGATGTTCAATAGGAAGTTCTCTGCAAATGAAAAACAAACGAGCTGACACAAATGTGATGCTTTTTTATTATTCCCTATCCGATACACTCAATGCAATTGCAAGAACAAGTACAAAGTGTTTCAAAATGTAATGTTTATATTTATCTACGTACCGCCGTCAGATACGTCTTCAAATAATACATTACCTGCGGCCGGGTCCCCCAAATCCGCGACCACGAGTGGGCATCATCAGGGGTGGGGCGTAGGCAGCATAAGGTGGTGCATATGCTGGCGGATACATAGGCGGTCTAAAACTTTAACAAATATGCAATATTGAATATAAGTTAAGAAAAAGCACCCTTTTATAATGCGACTGCTTACCCTCCACTGGGTTCAGAATTAACTCTTTTGGTGTTACCAGGGTGTTCCGGTAATTGAGGGCGTTTTGGGTCCTTTAAATAATTGTTGAAAAATTCCACTTCCTTACGAACTTCATCCACCTTTTCGGTGTGTTTGTTAAAAATATGTTTGCGAATAAATTCGGGTCCTTTAAATTTTTTACCCGATAGTGGACACAACCATTTGTCTTTGGCTAATTCCTGGGTATTAGCTTGAACAAACTTCTCCACTTCTGCTTCCGCGTCTTTACATCCCAAATTTTTTAACTCTTCCTCTTCTATGGTTGTAGATTTAGCGAGAAACGTTTGCATTTTGTTTTCAAAATTCTTAATATAATCTTGCAGATCGTTTTGCACAACCTTTGAGGGTGGAGGTCCCCTCGCGTGAATGATGCCACATCGATTTGGCATTTCATCCTCATAAGGGTATTCGCAATGATTGTAGAAGTCCACCGAATGAACGATGCGCAAATATAAGATAAGGGTGTCCAAGACTGGTATTAGTTGAGGATCTCTCTCAATAGCTTCGCCATCGCAATCTTTATTCTCACCCATTATTCCTAACAATTCTTCCTCCTCTGCAGAAGCCTCCTCAATAAGAAAATCGGTAATATTTTGCAAAACTGGATTATTTGTTTTAAAACCGTAAGAAGCTGCTGCTGCTCCTTGGGCACTATTATTGTCGTTGTCGCCATTTGTGGAATCGTTCTTAGATGCATCTCCCTCACTTTCCGCATTATCCTTTTGCTAAAAATTAGGATTATTACCAGAAATGACAAAAAAAAACTAGGAATTTTTACCCAAAGTCTGAATTTCTCATCCAAATTTAACACAATCTTTGCACATAGTTTAATGTCTGAGCGTACTATGGCTTTGTGAGCAGTCATTCCATTTACCGGTCGTACGCGGCGACTTAGATCTCTGTTCACAATAGCGCCCATCTCGCAGTCCTTAAGTCGAGTATTGTTTAAATTCCAACATATTTCCTTAATATTAACGTCACGCTTGAATGTGACCCAACCACGACGGTACCATCGCCTTTCAACCAATGGATCAGCAATAGCAACTCGTAAATAGCCCTCGAACCGTTGGCAAAGCGCTTCTATTTCGGCTTTAGTGATAGAGGGAGCCAAATTTCGCAGAAATATAGAGGATGTTCGATGTAAAGCTCTCGGCTGAGGTCTTTCCTTAACTTTATCAAGATCGATTGTTTCTGGTTGATCTTTCTCGGACAATTCCTCTGCTGGAGGCTTACATTCTTCTAAATCATCTTTTTCTTTCAGAGAAGACGCAGGTTCCTCTTCATTCTTCTCATTTTCAGCTATTTGTTCACTGTTATTATTCGTTGGGGGTACACTGTCACTTTGGCTTAAGCATACGTTGACATCGACATCAGTGGCATTTTCTGTCTTGTCCTCTTCTTTCTCAATGTTAACAGGCTTAATGCCCAAGGGCTCTTCGTCGTCCTTAACTGGCGTCTCTTCCTTTACTTTCAAATCCTTTTCCACCGATTCACTCTTAATTGACTCCAAATCGTATTTACCTTTAACTTTTTCATCATCATCCTCATCGCCCGAACTTGAGCTACTTGAATCGGATTCAGAGGAAGAGGAAGACGATGAATCCGAGCTGGTGCGTTTACGTTTCAACGATTTCTTCTTCGTTTCCTCAAATTCATCTAAAACCTGATCTTCTTTTTTATTAAGAGCTGGCTCGTCATCGTCGTCGTCCCAGTTTTCTTCATCATCTGCAGTCGGAGCGCGTCTCATAGGTTGTGGTGAAACACACTTTGGTTCATCATCATTCGCACGTTTACTTTGCACGGCTGTTATAATTACGACATCGTCATTGTCATTCTTTTTTTCATGCAAACGTTCAGGAAACGTTATTTCTTTAGGTTTCTCATCCAAAATTTTTAAGTCATCATCAGTGCCACCTTCAAGTTTAATGACAACTGTGTCCAATAAACGTAACAAGGGATCTGTTTGTGTGGTATCCACAGAGACTTTTTTAATGCAACCATTTTGAAATAATTCATCAAAAACTTCTACCCTTTTCTACAAAAAAAAAAGAACTACCGTCAAAAGAATTCTGCATAAGCGTTTTTCTTGCATTTTTCTTACCTTCAGAAAATTTAGTTGCTCTTCTTTACGTTTCACGCTGTCAGCAGGATGATATTTATTTTTAAACCTAAAATCAAAGGGAAATTTAATTGAACTCAAATCATAATATTAATGAGATGTTTCAAGCATTTCTAAATGGAGAAAACGTATTAAATAATCGGTTATAATAAATTCAAAAGAATAATCAGTCGTCGACCAACGTTGAGATACACTCCGTAAATTCTAACAGTGCTAATAGTATATCCTGTGCTTCCTGTTTCATATTTCACAATATATTTTATAAAAAGAGCAATAAGTATGTTTTTATTAAATGACTTCCAAATCTTACCTTGGCGCAAACATCAATTCAAATTCAATGTTTGCATATTTCTTTGTATTCTTTTAATTAGCGAATTAAATAAAAACGCGTTTAGAATTTATTTCTTTTTTTTCTTTTTTTAAACACACACATTGGCATTGCTCGCCATGTGAAAAGCAAAAACAAAAATTCGGAAATATGCAAGATATGCAGTTTTCTGCAAGATAGTCCAGAACACAGGACATACAAGTATGCTATACATATGACGGTGAATAGGAAGGGAACTGTCGATGTCGAATTACATGATGCATACGCTGTACGCAAATGCTGCAGAAAAAAACCTTGTAATACAATTTAAAATTGATGTTATTAAAAAAATTTTTCAATTAAAGATGCCTCACACATATATACAAATGTGCGACTTTCCGCTGTAATACACTATACAAAGGTAACTTAAACAAGAAATAATGTAGGTTCGGTTTCGACCGAACTTTTTAATACCCACCACTCGCTTTTTGTTAAAGCAACAAAAATCTTTCATACATTTGGCATATAACGTTTTATATTAAAGCCAAAATTAATACAGCAAATATAGGAGCATATTGGCATCTCATAACTTTCTGGGTTAGGTAAATTTAAAGGCAGGTTTAACACTCTAAGGAGCGCTCTGAACATTCGTCCGCTTTTTCCTAAATGTGAACTATAAAATATTAAACACTATTAAACAAATTTTTCACGTCGCTATCGTCACTTGAACACACAGACAGACATTAATTTTTACGCCCTTCGCCCGCCCTCTTGTCACATCTAATTGATACTCTTTATCCATATGCCAGCCCTTAAAAAATATATTGGAAATCTAATCTATAGCTTGTGGTGGGTATAGAAATTTAACCATACTGCACGGTTCGTTAAACTCTTATATAAACTTACCATTCCTCGTCTTTGTGTGCAACAAAGAATTCATTCAGTTGTTGGCGTTTAAATTCCAACTTATATTCGCTATATTTTCGTAGAACTTCTGAATCGGAAATACCATCATCCTGCGTGTCAAGAAATTGTTTAAGAGTCATCATTGCAGGCTGGGTTTGCATGTCGGCATTAACGATCGGTTCCCGCGCACCATGTCCTCCATGTGGTGGCAACGTCGGACCGTAAGCGCTATGTAATCCGTGGTTAGCGTAATGCTCATTCCAAGCGTGCATTAGATAGGGATCATAGGCTACAATCAAAACCAATATTAGTGAGAATTCAGAACAATAAACTCTTCAAGACATACGCCCGAAACGTGGATTTGGTCGTATGTCGTCACCCCAATCCGGACGCATACGTTTGGCTGGCGGCATTTCTCTACCGGGTGATATATAACGATCCCGTGGTCCTCGATAGTCACGATAATCAGGCCTTTGCCTTATACCTGCACCTCTAAAGGGATTTCCACTGTTGAAAAACGAAGAAATTCAGTTAATTGATTAACATGAATCATTTGCAGTCTCCTTAAAATTTACCGTTCCGGCCATTCTTCTCTTACGCCAGATCCGACTCCACCACCGCCGCGACGATCATCTCGCCTATCGGAACGGTAACTATCTCCAGAACTTCGTTCTCCACGAAATTTATCGCGCCGTTTACGATCGTACTCGTCTTCTGAATCGGCCATCGTCTGAAAAAAAGAGCCAATTCATATCCAAGATAGTTGAAAGTAAAATATAACCTCACTTTCCCAGTTTTCTTATTTATTTGTTAACACACGACATGTGCTTTTTGCAAAAAATTGATGTAACTATCTTAGGATCAAAATATAATATGGAAAGTTACAAGCCTTTGTACGCTTTTTCGTTAAGTAAAGAATGCAAGCTGCTTATACTTACTTGTTTTTCTATATATGGTAGATAATTGACGGCAACACAAAATATCAAGCACCAGTTTTTCAAAGTCTTTTAATTTCTATGTTCTATGCAAAATTAGTTACATATTCAACATAAGAAAAAGTTTTGTCTTGACGCTATAATAATAATTTTTACATCAGCTTGTATTTAGGGAATTTCACTTACGTGCGAAATGAAAAAACATGTACATATGTATGTACGTTTGCAGAGTGTGCAAAGCACAGAGTTGCTTGAGAAAAATAGTCGAAAAAGCTTCTGTTATATGAGAAAAAATGGCAACGCTGTTCAAGTTTCCCTGTTAAGAAAGATAATCTGTTCAGGCTTCTCGGCTAAGCCGAAAAAACGAGAAATGTGGCAAAGTGCAAACCAATAAGAAGAAAAAACTCTGAGAAATCGATACGAAATCTGTATGAACACTAAACACTTTCTAATAATTTGATTGCGCTATAAACAGCAATAAAAACATCTTTCATAGTTGTATTTACTCGATCAAGAGTAGAAACCGTAGAAATGTTAATAATAGGCAACCGCGCTACCAGATTGTTCTAAAGAAGAATGTAAGCGAAAATGTTAGAAACAAAAATAAAGAAATCCGTGTAAAAAAGCCAATTTATAAAAAATAACAAAAAGGAAGGTAACATCAAATAAAAGTAAACAAGTTTATTTATTAATTAGTGATAAACAAGATTGATTAGGTATGCAGGTGGATATACGTGTTAGAAATTTGTTTGTGTACTAATTGGTCCATAATTTGGAAATTTTATCTATCGCTCTCTAATAAGACAATTTCATGGGTACATTTCAAATTTAAAATAGAGGGTCTTTGTTGTTTGCTTTCCATTTCTCACAAAGTAATCCTTGGTATAAACCAAAATTGCGCATCACAGTTTATAAAAAAAAATGTGTAAGATAAACATAAGTTACATAAATAATTTCTAAATTTACACTAAATTGCTTTTATTTGTCTCGTGCGCTGTTTTCTTTTTCTTTCATTTGTATGTAAGCAAACCATATGATTTGTCAATTTTCATTAGGGTTTGTAAAAACTCGGCAAAGTTGAAATCCCAACCTGAAAATAGGAATAACGCCTCATTGTGTTGACCCCTTAATTAGCAGCAATTTACTTGGAGCAGCATGCTCTTTATTCTCATAATTTGTATGCAAAAAGATTGTGGCAATAGTTTCTTTTTATTATTAAAAAAAAGTATGTTGTAGGAATAATCTATCTCTATCTACTTTAGTTATTATCTATATATTTATTAATTTGTATGTATATTTCACATATTTCTACAATTTTCCGTATCACATATGCGTTATTGTATACGCTGCGTTACATATATGTTTTATAAGACTGATTCCCTCAGTAAAGTATTGTTTCGGACATATAAGTCACAAATTTATTGGCTTAGTCCAACTTTACTCAACAACTCAAAAAAAAAAATGGAATGGTGGAAAATTAGGTGCGCTTCGATGGATCGCTTTCGCAGTTTATTTGGATGAATTTGAATGTGGTTAGATTAGTAGGATTTGCATTGAATCTGCTGCGATGAAAGAATTTTCCTTCAGGAAAAGGAAGGAACGATAAGCATATTTCTCCTCTTTAGAGCCACTTTTCGCTACGGACAAATTGAGAAAAATTCGTTCTTAAAATGCAAGGAACGCTACCGTCTTTGTTTCTGTATTTTATACATTATTCAGGATTTTTTAACAAGTTCTTAGGGCCATTTTAATAAAAAATGAAAGTATTTTAACAAATTAAGAACTAATTTAAATAAGTTTTATTTAATTTGGTTTTTTGTCAGGTCTAGTGGAGGAAATAAGCGCAGTTTCGAAAAAGATCACAACAAACGCTTTTTGATTTATTCGGTATATGGGTGGAGGTTGCCGGCAATTACCACAGTCACAACGATAACCTCAACAAAGTCCAACTTATTAAGTGAAAATTTACGATTGAATCGACCCACGAATTGGTTCTAATAGCTAATAACAGAGAGACGGCTGCAGCCGTACGAGATGCTTTAGCCAAACATATTTATGCGAATGTTTTGGTGGCTTACTTTTCATGCTTACTTTAAAGCGGTCGACAATTCCGTTTGCACAAACAAACCAATAACTGCAAATCATATATACTCGGCACTACAGAACAAAAGTAGCTCCCGATTCTGGGTCCTGAGAGGCTCCGTCCCGCTTAGCCTCACGCCGTTTGGAAGGAGAGTAGCCGTGCAATTCCGCAGGCCGCATCACTCCAACGCAAACGAGGTGGAAGTTGCTGTCGACCAGGCGCAGAGTACGTCCGACTTCATCCGCAACATCACGAAGTTCGCGAACGTGATTCAGCGGAGCTCCACCAACAGTACAACCTGGATGGAGCAAAAAGATGTGCTGGAAGAAATCGAGGTTTTCGAATAGTAAGCGTACCCGGTGTACGCTGCCATCAGCGCGCTTCCGAAGAAATACTCCGTTTGCGAGTTTCTTCAACACCTTCTTGTTGGTTGGATTCCTATCGCAAACGACAGCCGAGGCCAATATCGTCTGCGGGTTGTAAATTGTCCTCTACCCTTTTATTTTCAATAGCTGGATTAAATAAGAAGCGGGAGTACCAGCTCAAAATGATACCGAACTCCGTCAGCAGGCTCCGCGCCGCAAACACGAGCACAATTTGATGCTCCCTGTTCGCCGTATTTTTCACATTTGCATATCCGCAACCATGTAGCCGATCCTCTGTCCGCGAATAAACGGTTCGTCCGTTTGTGTACATTTCGTCGAAACTTATTTGTACAATTTTGTCGCGGACAGTTAATTTGTTCATTAGTTTTTTCAGCTCTTCTTTGCTGTTGTCCACAGCTGCTAAAGTGGACGGCATGTAGGGAACATGCAGCGCCTCTTCGTTTATGTCCACGGCTTCCAGGCTCACTGGCGTATTTTCCTGCTCCTCAATTGTTTTCCACATTATCTCCGCGGCCCGCATATGTCCAAGAACGCATATGGGAGGACGATCCTTCTTCCATTTGTTTTAAACGCCGCCGGATTTCATTCAAAGTGACTTGCACCTTTTGTGCAGTCACTGGACGGTGCAGCTCCTTGCTTACTCTTTCGGTCAGTTCCTAGTACTGGCCCCTTCCGGCGATGCCACAACTTCGGATAGTCCTGAAGTACACGGCTAAGGACGTCGTGAAATTTTTTCTTATCGCACTTGGTGGACGTATTTGTTGGATACAGATCTGGTCAAAATTAGTATAAAAATAATTACTAAAATTTTAAAGTTAAATATAAATGAAACAACCATTTTATTTTTATATATTTCAATTTATAAATGAAAAAAAATTGACAGTGTTTATTTTGGGTTTTACGTCAAACATTTTTATCAAACATAAGTTCGACCACCTCTTGGAATATAAAAGAAAGAATTTTGGGTTTTACAAACTGAAATAGAATATCTTGGGTTTTATATCAACAAAGACCTAAAGGCAAATACGATTCCCTCCAAGCAATAACTAACAAAATCACACGAAGAAAAGAAAAAAAAAGAACCACGTTGCGCCCGCTTATATTAACAGCGTTATCACTGTTGTTGAAAACAAAAGCAAAAAAGTCAGTAAAAAATCTTCTAGTTTTAATTTTGAATAAAATGCTGGAACATCTTGTCATCTAGTTGTATCGGAATTAACTAACTCTTTTGGTCCAATTTGCGTCAGTGGATGTTTAACTTTAGTAAAGCAACCACCGTAACCATCTAGGCTATCTTTTGAGAAGAAAGACGAGTATTGGTTGCTAGAGATACGTAAATACGTTATAATAACAATAATAATAATAATACTTTCATTTGTGACATGCACGAGACTTTTTTAGCTAAGGCTCTATAATTAGCAAAAGACTAACTTTGAAACATGGCATTTGGTTTGGGTCTTGAAAAAGCGTAACAGAGGAATAGACGATTAAAATAGAAATATATAAAGCAACGGCCGATCGATACATATTTTCCGGTGCAAATTTTACAGCTCTTGTTTGTATAATAGTTCTAAGGAATGAATGCATTTTGAACTTCTTATAAGAGCAATGACTTCTGCAACACAGAAAAGGTGCATACAAAAAATGAAAATCTTAAGAAGAGTGTAATAAGGAAAATCAAATTCAACAAAATACAACTCGCGTCATATCGTTTTTGTCGTAGACCCGAATTTCGCACTTACTCAAAAACATAAATGATATATTGATATTGGACTGTATTGTATATGTATTATTATGTGAATAAGGTTGGCAATTCGTCCCCTCTTCGAATTCAAACGAGTATTTTAACTTAAATCTTCCACCCAAGTAATATATGAAGGTTTGAAGTTATATGAACGTTCGGGTAACACGCATTGATTTCTAAACATTTTATGCATAATCATATTCCATTTATTAGAGATTTTATTGAAATTTTTTAAAGATTCCTCAGCCTCTCAATTGATTCAACGCTTCTTGCAAATCCTCGAAATTTGATTTTTAGGGTGAGGAACGGACCGGAACAACGTTACGTTATTGACTAAACGATCCTTAAGAAAAAACAATCGAGAAATTCTGACTTTACGGGAAATGTTTTATTTACATTCATAAATCGATGCGGAGACATATTTGTAAACAATAATTACAAATTATAGTAGAAATATCAAAAAACATTAAGGTTTTCAAATAAAATGAACGAAAGTATTAATGAATACGAATTACAAGTAAGTCGCTTGTTCAGCCGAATCTTTGGTTAATGCCTAAAACATTTTAGCTGCTGACTGTGGAAAAAGCCTTGTTAGTAAATGAAAATCCTGATGAGCGGAACGAACTGTTGGAGTTAAGAGATAATCTCATAGAATTATTAGCTTTAACTGGAACGGCATCCGAAGAGGAAAGGGAGCATATCACAAACGATAAAGCAAGGGAAGAGGAAGAAGAAGATATAGAAAACCAATTAGCGCCAATAAAGGTAATTGAAATTGGCAGCACACTTCTGTTAAATGAGAAATTTGGAGGTATTACAGTGGTTCTTTATTCTGCGTATATGTGTTTATATCTATATTGCAGAAAAAGTATGATGAAATGGTAGGGCAAAAATGTTCCGCACCTCATAAACATACTTGGGGTGCAATAGCTTATCATAACGCGCTAATTTGTGGAGTTGAAGATACTGCTTATGTGGACGAAGATGGTAATTTAGACGTAAAACTACGTGTACTTTTTACAAATCCCACGCATCGTGAAATGCTGCCATGCAATTACTATTTAGAAGGAAATTGTCGTTTTAATGATGAAAATTGTCATTTTTCTCACGGTGAATGTGTTTCGGCTGCCACATTACGCGAATACACCGCACCAGATTTTGAGCGCTTAGCAAGAAATTGCATTGTTCTAGCTAGACTACCAGACCGAATTTGGCATCGTGGTCGCGTCTTGTGCGCTAACTTTGTTGAAAAAATGTGCCGCGTTCGATTAGATGGGAAAGAAAAAAATGAAAAGGAAAAAGATTTTCTTTTCGAAGATCTTCTGCCTATTTTTCAGGGTAATTTTCTAATACAGAAAAAATAGAACGAATTAATCCAACTTTATTCAAATTAAAGATGACGATTTTTCAAGCGATTATTCCAGTGATTCAGACGCCGACTCTAACTACGACTGGACTGCATCTAGCACACTTAACAATCTCTTTACTTATCATTCACGACCTCTAGGCGAGTGGGAGAAACACACAAAGGTATTACTGCATTTATTCAAATTTTTCTGACCTAGATTCTTGCTCAAATTTCATTACTTTTGCAGGGTATCGGTTCAAAGTTAATGGCCAAAATGGGTTACGTTTTCGGGACAGGCTTAGGTGCAAATGGTGGCGGCATTATCACCCCGGTGGCAGCGCAAATCCTACCACCAGGTCGTTCCTTAGACCATTGTATGGAATTACGTGAGGCTGCAAATGGTGATAGAGATCTATTTAGTGTTGAGAAAAAATTGCAAAGCGCCCAAAAAAAACAAGCTAAAGCCTATGAACGCGAATGCCAACGTGTTGACGTATTTTCCTTTCTCAACGACAGCGTCCTTACAGGCGCGAAAAGCGATGAGAAGCCTTCATCTAAATCGGATGGATCTTTTCAAAACCATTCGGTAAAGTCATTAAATGTTGAAAGTGTACGTGTTGCCGACGATATAAAACGCAAAGAACGTGAAATAGCTGAAGTACAAAAATCATTAAAACGTAATAACGAAGGCACGGAAATATATAAACGTTTAAAACAAACTTTGATTGCAAAATCTCAAGAACTCCACGCATTAAAATGCGAAGAGACATCCCTCTCCAAGGAGCAAGCTAATAGAAAAACTAAAGAAAAATTCTGCGTATTTTAACAGAACGACTCCAGATGATTCTTCTTCTATCGATATAAACGGAGCACCGTTTATGTACTTTCGTTTATAGTAAACGCGCTTTGAGGACGCTTTCTTGTGTACAGCTTTCCAAATTTCCATCGTACTCGTCCTTCGAGTAGAAATCATTGATTCCATCACTTGACTTATCAACTATTACCCGGAGATTAACACTTTTTTCCTTCTGGAAGTCAAACGTCCTTCCTTCTGTCATTCTAATAATTCTAAATTAATCTAACCAATAAAACCAAGCCTATTTGTTTTCTATCTATATGAAATTTTCAAAGTTGTCGCAATAAGTTGAATAAAGTGCCTTTGCTGAAGGGATGCTATAGAAGCGTGAAAAGCTTTTGGTGGGTTTCTCTTTATGTAAGAATTCTTCAATATATTGGGATCTAGTCCCCATAGGTTCTCTAGCACCTGCAGTAGAACTTCCGAACCTCATATAATTCGTTCCAGATCATTGATTTTAGCCAGCTACAATGATCCAATCTCTTTGAACTGGTTTTTTTTTAGGTCTTGTAGCACCAAATTAGCATCCTTCTTATTATAGTCATTTTGTTTTATTTTGTTACCGAGAACATTGGTTAGAAATTTACTGCATAATTTTGACGGGCAACTCTAGACTTTCCTCTTTATACTTAAGATTAATAGATTAAGATTAGGAATAGAATAAAAATAGATTAAGAATAGGTTAAGATTAGAGTAGAGAAAGTTTAGTTTAATTAGCCTGGTTGAGGAGTTCAGAAAGTCGAGTCGGTCGCTAGCGGCGACGACTTGGGTGATTTTTGACTTAACGTGAAGTGTACGGCCGAAAGAACACAATAAAGAAATATAACACAATAAAGAAATATAATGTCCCCATATATAAATAAATAAATGTTCCCTGGAACCGCTGAGTTACCTCAGCCCCAGACAAACGGGCCGTAATGGCCCTCGCAAGTGGTGCCCGAGCAGGGACTTGATTCTTTTAAAATAACACAAGAAAAAAAAAGAGTAGGGAATTTTAAAAGTGCAAGTGGAAAGAAACAAAAAAAAAGCCGCAAATAAAGAGAACAATTGTTACAAAAAAAAGGGTTTATCTATTAACGACAACAACAATGATAATATGCAAATCAAAAGAAACAAACCAAACATCGAACATGAATAATAATTATTTTGCAAAAGAAACACAAACAAACAAACAAACAAACATTATTAAGAAAATAATTTTATTACAATTAAAAGAAGAAAAAAGGACCCACACATGGATATTTGCAAGCTGTAAAAAAGGAAACAACAAAAAATAAAAAATTAAAATAAGATCTCGCGTCAGGTGCACGCATTACATTGCTTTTTACGGCCAACCAAAAACAATGCCGTGTATTTGGTAGCCCATAAGGGATAGTGCAAATGCGAGTACCGCAAAGTGGTCGCGGCAAAACGGTCGCTTAGGGCGAATTGACAACGCATGGTTACACCGAATAAGGTGAAAAACGGCATTCGCAATTCGGTCGCCAACCAACATCGATGCTGTTAAAAACATGAAGAAACGCAAAATAAGCAAAACAGCATTGGGCAAACAAAAAAAAAAGTGCGAAAAAAAGACAGAAAGAAAAGAATAATTAACGAAAGAAAAGTTCAAAATTAAAAGAACAATAAAATTAAAGAAAAAACAAAGAACTACATTGAAGAAAACAGAATCTAAATCGGAGTCAAAAGGAAAACAGCACCGCGTGAGTTTTACAAATAAAAAGAGATGAGAAAATACAATATTATTCGACAAATTAACAATAGAAAAAGGGTGCAGATCATCCGGGGAGTTTTGTTCGTCGCAGCGGATTAATTGCTACCTTTAACGAGCGAGGATATCTTCTACGGCTGGACACAAATAAGAAATAAGAAAGAAGTATTTTTTTATTTTTTTTTATAAATAATCAAGGAGATTTTAATTAGCCTTCTCTTACAGCGTCCGCAACAAAATCAGCAACAGCAACGAGAGGGGGCGAGTGAAGGTCAGTAAGCAACCCACGTGTGGATGTATGTGTTAAAGCATTTGCTACTAAACCTTAATTTTTTATATGTTATCTCATTGGGAACGTATAACTACAGCAAGAACAAAACAAATTTTATAAGGTGAGATAAAAACATAACTCTCACCTTCTGCAGCAGGAACTAGTGCCTATAATCATTTCCGTCAACCTCGTCTGTGGTCATTTCGATTTTTCGATAACGCGACATATTTCCGCCCCACCCACTCTGCTTTTACGGCTACCCAAAGCTAGTAAACACCATACAACACCGCTCAATTACGGCGTATGTTTCTCTTGTTTCTTTTTTTTAGTTATAAACGACTGTCCTATAATTTAAACAAAAATAAAACTAAAGAGATTTTTTCATTTTTCTTTTATACTTGCAGAGGAGGTAGCTTTTTAGAAAAGTAAAAAAAAAAAATTAAACAATAATTTTCGAACAACCAAATTTTGACGGATCGTGAAAATTGAAATTCCAAAAATCTAACCAAATTAAAAGGATGGCACTGAGTTATGAAATAGACAAAAAATATAACAGTAATATTATGGAAAACAAATATAGGGAGCTGTTTAACGATAAGTAGTAAGTTACACGAGGATTGCTTCAATTAACGGCAAAAAAAAAAAAAAAATTATAATTAAAAAAAAAAATCGAAACGCTCGTAAAACTATACATTTAAAAATTCTTAAAGATATAAGTTAGAGCAAAACACTGAGCAAGATCATTGAAAAACATTTTTTTCGTTCGTTTGAGAAAAGATGTCGAATTACAAAGATAGCGAAGTCTCCTTCTTTTATATAAGATTTAAATACTACACACCCTAATATATAATTTTTTTTTTTGAAAACTTTTAAATTATAATATCTCTTGAAATCTTTTTTTTGTCCACATTTGTCTAAATGAATAGTAAGTAATGTACGTGCGAACAGCTCGCATTCCCAAGTTAGAAAGCTTCTTATGAGCCGAAGGCTTTACGCAACCCTGTACTATAGGAATAACCGAACTTATTCTCCTTAAATAAATTTCGATTATGTTGGAAAGGTCTACAGGCTACTTTTGAAAGCCTTGCTGCTATAAAAACAAACCCCCAACAAACCCTGCACCCAGTTACAAAATCTGAAAATGTATTAAAAAACCTGTGGTAGGGGTGTAAAATCAAGCACGCTATTCTCGACAAAAGCAAAAAGTAATAAGTAAATAATAAGCGAAGTTTTAAGGATAATATGAGAAGTTAAATCTTTCAATATTCACAAGTAAAATAAATTCAAAGACGTTTATACCACTATACCAATTAGCGATGCGAAAGTAAGATGGGTACTTTTAAAAAAAAGAAAAAATATTGATATTGATGATTTTATAAAAAAAGGAGAAATAAATAACATATAGACTTCTAACTCCCCTTCAGAAACTTGTATGGGCTAAGGAGAGAAAAATACAAGCAAGAGCAAAATAAAAAAAAAAAGAAGAAAACATTCAAAAAAAAAAAACGGAACTGAAGAAAATAAATGAACAGAAAAGAACAAAATAGGCAAAGAAAAAAAAAAGAAGAAAAAAAAATAAAAAAAACTAACAAAAAAGAAAAGGGAATAATAAAGAAAATATCAAAGCGCCCAGGGAAGTACGAACCGTGCGTGTTACTACCAGGCAGGTACGCTGCAGTACAAAGTCCAATTACTACCCAGCCAAGTCAACGAAACCATTTTACAACGACCCTCAGAAACGAGACTTACGATTTATCAACGCAATAGCGGTAATCCACCTCCCAGTCAAGAAATCTTAGAAACCCCACTACGTAGCGATATGGAGCAAACTCCTCAAACCCATCGAAATCTACGCCCCCCATGCAATGAAGCTCGCAAGGATATTAATGCATCATCCGGGCCTACAGCCAATCATCCTCAGCGAAGTCAACGGCGCCATGGCTCTTACTACAACCCACACCTGGTAGAGTCGGGGCCCACAGCGGCCTACGAGACCAGCCACCACGAACAAGTCAACATGGTAAAGTCGGGGTTCCTGGCAGCCTACGAGACCAGTCACGCATGCCCGACGAACAAACAAGTAGATTTCGAAGAGGCAACGCCCAGTACAAGTCTGCACTCATCGCCGGGGCCTAATCAAAATATTGCAAGTGCTATAGGGGCATATGTTGACTCTACCTCTCGGCCAACGATCCGACATTCCAACGTCGGAAAGCCAAAGGTACAAGATTGCTGACACGACTCTCCGTCAGCAAAAGCCACACGCCGCGACCGATGGCAACCGTCTTGAAGCAACAACCAAGTTTGCCTCAGCAACAAGTACCAACAGAGACCAGTATCCAAGTATCGCCGGCCTCACAGCGGATGCCAAGTTATAGTAATGTTAATATCGTCACTCTTTTGCAGCAGTGTAACGATCATAAGGATAACATTACAACAACAATGGTTAATTCGGCAACAACGGCGGTAACTACCAGCGCAACTAACGGCTGCTCAAGGGTTGGAACAAGCCATCTGAGAACAGGTACATCTCCAGCAACAACGGTCGTAGAAAATGAAATCGCAGGAAGCGTAAAAGTCACTGGCAATGAAAAGAAAATTTCTTATGAACCCGAAGTTAAACAAATTCCTTCACATTCACCCATACCGGTATGAAGGGAAATATCAACAACATTAGTAATCAATCGCAACAGCAATCTGCTTTACATAATCAAGCACTACTACAAGCGAACGTTGCAAAGCATGCATTACCTTCACCTGTGGTGCCCCCAGCTTTAGCTTGTAAAATCACTGACTTGATAGAGAAGGCCGCAAATAAAGTTCCGGAACAGCAACAGCAAACAACAAACAGCGCCTTTCGTCATCGAACAAACACATTCATAAGGTCATGAAATATCGCGAATTGAAGGAAATCTATAGGAAGACGGGAAGCTGTATGTGATCACCGTTAGCTGCCGGGAGAGTGGGCAGCCCAACAGTCCACCCCCCGCCTTACCCGTAGGCGCTGAGGAGCACCCCCTCCGCCGAAGCCTTCTCCGCCAGCAGGCCACCCTAGAAGGCGTATCATCACCAACATTTACACAAACAACGTCAACGGCAACAGGTGGCTATCGCTGTTATCACAAAGCAAAGAAGCTACTGCCAGAACAAGCTCAGCCTAGAAATACAACACAACAACAATCACAGCCACAACGAACTACGCTCATATAAACTGCTACGAACACATCATAATAATATCGCCAACATTACACAAACAACGACACCAACGACAATCCGTGAGAAGTCATGGTTATTACCATCAATAATTCTACGTACTATCCCGATACAACAACAGCACCAACGACAGTCATCTAAATCCACGAATGCAACAACCTGGCGAACGATTTGGCAGAGGCAATGGCCATTAAAAAAAAAATCTTCATCCGCAGCCAAGGGTCTGTCAACCAATCGCGAGCCCATAGCGGCCAACGTTGACACAACCGATACATCCCTGGCCAATGTTCCGGCGACGAAAGCTGAGGCGACCACTGGCCAACGACTTGACACTCCGATGTCGGAAAGCCGAAAATAGCCCAGTGTCAGTAGGACACTCCACCAATGAGAGCTAACAGCTGCTCTGCTCAGGAAACAGGCTTTGCGCCATCATAAAATACACAAAATAACAGCACTTCGCTCTGCTCAGGCAACAGGCTCTGCGTCATCACAAAAGAGTAACACCCTGTTCTGCTCAGGCAACAGGCTCTGTCTCTTCTCAAAAACGTAACACCCTGCTCTGCTCCGGCAACAGGCTCTGTAACTTAACACAAGAGTAACACCCTGCTCTGCGCCCATATTTAGGCCCAAATAAGATTATTTTCCGAACATTATATACAGACTGGCCCATTTAATTACTTTCAGATGCTTCCAAATTCCGACTCGGTATTGTAATGCAATAAGTGCTAATTGAGACTCGCTCATTTAGTTACTCTCAGATGGCTATAAAACATTCAATACATAATAATACATAACAATACATAGTATTACGTAATAATACGTAATAAATAAAAAGCCCCGCGCATTCATCCATAATGATACGTAGCCAGGAAGCGAAAGTAATTTCCAAAATAGGCAAAAACAAATAAATAGGTGGCTGGGTCCGCTGAAAGCATTGGTTGTAAGGAATTTTTACAATCCCATTACATTTTTAGCAAAAAGAAATCGGTATAAAAGCTTTATCTTAAGGCTAGAACAATTTTCTTACTTATTTTTAATTATTTGATTAAAAGATAACGTCAGCAAAGAACGTAGTAACAAATCTAAACACTTGCACTAAAAACGATCGCAACAGATTCTGTAATAGCGATTATTGCAATCTTTGTTTATCTTACATAACTGGCAGCGAGTACGAGATATTGAAGCGAACGTATCATGAGTACTTACACCGGGCAAGCATGAAACGTGTTTCCAAAACCTATTGTAAGGAGTACTATTCGTAATTTTGTTTAGTTAAATCCAGAGAACCTTGATATTGACGCAGAAGTCCAAAATATGACCAAACGGAATGCTTGGTTGACGCGCTGGTTTTGCTACAAATGCATGTACGATAATTCTTGGTGCTATTAATATTTACCAAACCAAAATTTTTTTTATTTGCATAAAATTGAAATATTTGCGAGGACAAATATGTGTTTATGTGTGTGGTAATTATTGGTGCGTAAAAAAAAATATTATTTACGTAATTCGAAAAGTTTTAACTTTGCTTTCATGATATCTTCGCTATGTTGCAAATTCATCAGATAAGCAGATAAAAAGCTCTTTTCATCGGATGGATGGTGGACGTAACAATTGGCAAATACTTTGATCAAGGTGCTACCCATTACACATTTAATTTCTGCCTCTACTTCTTCAATAATTGGTGCCCCTTCACCTTAACCAAAAAAAAAAAAAAAATTAATTTTCTTATCTTTTAAAAGCAAAAGGATTTACCGCATGGAAGCCAGTCATAACCTCGAAAATAACAATCACAAACTAGTGTGTTATCACAATCGTGCAGAAATCTTATAAAGGGTAATAACACATCATCGCATTTTCTTATATAAGCTACCTCTTTAACGAACTGCCTATTCATTTCGTTAATGTCTTTTTCACATCTCTGCTTCACTTTAGGATCTTCGGTGCTTACCGAGTGTTTCTTCAAGTAATCAATCGTTCTCTCGTGGAATTGCTTTAGCTGCAGAGCGCAGACTCGTTAGACACTTTTTCGAATTGCGTAAAACCTCGGCACGTTTCTCCTTCATCCCAGCGATACGTTTATTGAAACATTCCACAGTCAAATCGATTGATTCAACTTTTTTTTCGAAAGCTTCTAACGTCTCCCGAGAGGCACAGGCTAATTTTCGCCTTTCCGTGTACTGATAGGCAACTTCATTAACTTCCTTTTTAAATCCTCGCCGTAAATTTTTTAATTCAACGTTAATGCGTTGATAATCGCAATAGTAGCACACCATACTATCCAATAATTCTTTTATGCAGTTTTTATGTGGATTAGGGAGCTCATCAACACAAGCCGTCAACATATTGAGGATTCTTTCCCTTTTTTTGCTAATTAATATCTTTTCGAAACAAAAAATTTTCGTGCCTATAAAATATCGAATTCTTTTGTTTTTTTTTCAAAAACTTGACAAAAAAAAACGAATTTACTAAAAGATAGGATTGCTTTTTGAGTTACCTACTGAAGTATAAGTAAATGCAAGTGTACTAATTATGTTTTTCTCAGTCACTCAGCGAATATTCTCTGCCTATATATGCACTTACAAGGTGATTACAACTCTGCCTTAATAAATAAATGTCACTGCAGTGCGCTAAGCTGTAGATTATTACATCCATATCGTTCTCATTATTGTTACGACCAATTCTATAACCCTCATGTGTCTCTGGTTGGGAAATTTCACATTGCCGTAATTTGTAGAAAGCGTGAAATTCCATTCCGCCAAACAATAAAATTGGTTCACTACTTTTACGTACTCTTCTCGTCACCTCGATCTTAGGCAGAATGCTTTGGTTGTCGCTGGAAAACTGTTAACTGCCATCTCGTATTCCTTGATCTAATTGTTTACTTTCCTGATTTTTGTAGCCTACTTTCTGTAGTATACCTTCCATATTCTTAGCTAGGAGCTCACCAAGTTCAAAATATCATCTAGAATGCATTATTCTGCTTAAATGGTAAATAATAAAAATTAAATCAAAAGTGAAAAGAAGGTTTCGAATATTAAAAAAATAAACTTAAGCATAATTGACTACACACAAGTGTACTATATATATATATTATATATATAATTTATAATGGATTGTGAAACCGAAAATCTACAAATGGAATCGAATCTCATCAAGGATGAATACGAACATTTGGATAATTGCATGGAATAACTTTTGCAAAATATACTTTGTCAAGAGACGCATCAAGACCTTTATATGCCTACATATACAGTAATGTTTGTCAGGAAGAATTATAGGCAGTAGAACTTAGGTCCAACTTGAAAATGCACATATCCTTCCAAAGGCTGGTGAGGATTTGTCGTAGGGTGTTGTGTCAAGATGAACGGACAGAGCTGGGGAGATGAGTAGTCGTGTTAAAGGAAATAATTGGTCACGCAATTTCTTTTATCCTTGCAGTACACTTTCCTATACATACGCACAGTATAGTCTACATTATACTCAGGTTTAAGAATGCCGAGAATTGAACATAATGTCGCCGCCTTTTGCTATCTCAGGCCGTAGTAAAAAATTATTGAAAGGCAAAACCCGGAAGCTCCCGGGCATACATGCGAATAGTTCACTAGTCTTAGTCCCACTCAAAGAAAGACTTTATTTTATAAAGTTTTTTTACTTATTTAGCGACGTGCGTATATGCAAACAACGAACTGCAAAGCTGCTATGCACTTATATGACCATAAAAATTTGCATCTACATTTCTAGCATTAATATCAGTATCGCATAGAAGTATTCTTTTACATTACTTCAGAAAATATTAACTTTTTTCGACTGCGTGTTTTATGCGTGCTCTCTAACAGACGTCCTTTTTCATTTGCATGATCAGAACACTAAAACTGTTGCCGTTTTTACGCTCACGTCACTAAAGGAACGGCTAGTCTGATGGCTTCCATCTGCGATGTTGCGTTTTATTGTCGTTAAAGCTGTGTCCATTTACTAACTCTCTTTCGGCTGCTTGGGTGAGGCCTCGATTAAATGTGCGTCTTTTATTTTGTCGCTCGGTATTACGAGTTGTTTCGTTGAGAGAAAATGAGTCATAAGGCACTGTTGCCGACAAATGAATAAATCGAGTTTTCACGTGCATATTTAAAGATATGATATGATAGGTATGTTTCCATTATTCACGCTAATCCATACGTGATGAGTCTTTGAGGCTCATTTGAGATTTAAGCTTAAATTTTTTGGTTAGCATTTGCAAAAATTTTCTTTACTATACTTTAAATTAACGAATAAGACTACAAACTTGGCGTTAGCTACGATATCAAAAAATAAGCCTCTTCACAAGATGTGTGTTATTATACCTCAACATTCCTTACAATCCCACAATGAGAAAGAACTACCGTATTTGGACAGAAAGCACCTAATAAGGATAAAAACGATAACTGCAGTATCACATTTATGAGTTTCTTTAAGAGCTACGAACTTGCATCAGCAAACAAATTTTTTGTTGTTTAAATAATTCGAAAATTTTTCGATAAATAAAAGCATATTTTAAGTATTCCGAAGATTCTCATCGGAAACTGAGAAACACATCATGGTATGCTTCGTTATGAAAACACGTGTAAGGTTTAGGATTAAGGCAAAATTTTTGCTGACTTGGCAAAATGGATGGCGAATACAGGGCGCATTTCGTCAAATTTTTTTCAAATATCACTTAAAGAATCTCCTTAGTTCTTCGTAGGGCTTCAACGTGAAAAAATTAATGTATTTAAAAACGGAAGTATAGAACTGTTTTGATTTAAAAAATGTGTCAGAATGTATTTATCGAGGTGGAAGAATGGTTAATTTTGTCAATTACTGCGCGTACTTTTGTTCCTCTTTTTTGATGTTGAAAGATAATAATATTTCTGCTCACGGGCATTGAAGTTGTTGCTCTAATCAAATGACAATATAGTTACTTCAACAATTGAGTTTCTCGAAGCGCCAAAGTAATAACAAAAAAAAAAAAACAAAAAACAAAAACAGCAATAGTTGAAGTTAACACTAAATCTTCTTTAAAGGAGCTTTAAGAATACTTTCATCTATTCTTCTACACCCGGATAGATACATAAGTTCTTCTAAATGCAACAAATGAACAAAAAGAATATAGAGAAAAACAAGCCGACAGACAGATAGGCAGAGAGTGACAGTGGTTTTACGTAGGTTCCTGCTTATGTGGCTTAACCATACGGTGCCGATGACAGGCTAATTTAGCTTAACCCACGCCCCCCAGGGAGTTGGAAAATGTCTATAAGTTAGAGGCCAAACTACAATGGAGTCTAGATTGTTTATTGCATATGGCTCAATAAACCCATGGTAAGTGGTGAGGCCTATCCTTACCTCGGTTATTCCGCAAGGGAATGTGAAAACCGCAGCCACCGCTCCCCGAAGGGCCGTACTCAAGACGTTAGGGCTCACACATTGATCAGCTGCTGCGTTCAAAAGGGATTTGCTATGCTTCCACCTAGGTTTCCACAAGCGAATAAGGTGCTTTTATTCACATTCCATTGTGAGCGAGCTCCTGACTCCCGTGGAGCTTAAAGATAGACTACAAAGCCTTTAGCTTTACTTTGCGCAATATAATATGATACAGTCACTCTTGCCTTTGAAATAACCATACAATCCCGGCTAGCCACCACCGGACTATCCTTCATCAAGATATTTTAGTATCCGGCGTTACATCTGACATGGCGGGCGTAACCGTGCTCTCACTAATTACTATATCAACGTATTTGACGTAACCAGTTACCACCTGGTTTTTGTTTAGTATTTCCTTTATAGCAATTAGCTTTATGAGAAAAGAATTCATGTTCCAGTGAACCCTTCAACCATCTATCAGAAAACTCGTCACCGAGTTATATATAGGTAGTCCAAGCTTTAAACTTCACCTGTCGAAACCGTTCCTAGGCACCACCACGATATACTCCCATCTATACTCCCGCAAAGCATATTTTATCACCCCAGACAGACAAGCGGACTTTACGCATCCTCTGCGTGGTATGGATTCTGAAGAAATATAGCGTGATAGATCAACATTTTAAATTCTGTTTGTCGGGCCAAGCGAAACAGGAACAAGAAAAATAAAAGAAAAAATAAATAAATAAAAATAACTAAAATAAAGTTTTCGTCTTGTTTTTAAGTTTGAAGCAGTAAATTTCTTAACGCAAATTGTAAATCAGCAATTAGGATTTTCACCAGAGCGATATCTCCCTAGCTGACTAGATGGCCGGCTGGCTGGCTGGCTGGCTGGCTGGCTGACAAGCCGTCTAGTTGCTCGGCTAGTGCTTAGTAGTGGATAGTGCTTCCAGCAAATAAATACCGCTAATAAAACACAAAACAAGGTCGATTTTTTCCATTTTTGCACGTAAAGTGTAGAGTATTTCGTAAAGTAAGCGTGGGAAATTTCAGCCTTCTAAATTTTATATTTTCTGAGAAACGAGCAAAAGCCCACAAATTTTTGTTAAGAAAAACGGAGTCGCGTTCAGTTTATGCTTCACTGCAGGCTTGTGCTCTGACCAATTTGGCCCGCTTTCAATACCGACCTGCATGCAAAAAGCTCCAATGTTTCTACAACATTTCAAGTATATATCTTTATTTTTGCGACCAGGAGAGTGCCAACAACAAACGCCACACAGATGGACAGATATGGCTTAATCAATTCAGAAAATTCCGCTGATCAAGTGTCTCTGAAGCTCCCTTTTAATTGTTTCATACATTATGAAAAGAAACAAAATGAGCGTACCCACATCCTAGAGTGGTGGATATAAAAAATCGCCTTTTTTTTTAACACGCCGCATATATCAGGTTTACAATGGTACTTTCTAGCGTTAACTTAGCTTCTACGTGTACGTGTTTCACATATGTAGAATACCGCATATTAATTTGTGGATAAAATATGTAAATAATTTCACCCTACACCACACGTGTAATATAACAATTCGCATCAGTGAAATTAAAAAATTAAAAAAATGCACTGTTACTATTTATCGTATTGTATATGAAATTAAGTGTAAGGGTACAGGTAGGTCCCTCTTCACTTTTTTCCATAATTTTTTTTGTATAATTTTCTGATATTTTAAGGAGCGTTTAATTTAGTGTCTTACGTAGGGTCTAGACATAGTAATGAAACTAGGTTTTCTGATAGGTTTCACAATTTTCTAAAACCTATATAAAATCTGGCGTTAAGTAATGTCTCTGAACTGTGGACTGTAATTGCGCATGAGATTTACTTACCTAGGAGATAACCTACCTTTTTTGGTAATCGTAATTAATGATTTAGTTTGCTTTATATGTGTTTGTTTCCTACTATTTTTTAATTTTAATACTTATTGTATTTGTTTTTTTTACCTCATTAGTGAAAACACAAATCTTTAAATATGCGGGCTATCAGTTTCAAACAATTTTATAGGTTTTCTTTTAGATTCGCTGTACCTCCCTGAATTCGCTGCACCTACTTTTGAATTCGCTATACATCACTTTGATTTGTACACAATTTCATGAAAAAACAATAGATAGAAAGTCAATACCCATTCTATGGGGAATTAATTTACTAGGGAATTTCAAACCGAGCTCCCTTTATTCTGCGTCTACGCCCCATTTCGTTTCTCACTTCTTTCTGACCATCACAGTGCTACGCGAATAGCAGACATCCCCTGAGTAATGGATTATATGCGTTTATAACAAAAATGGCTTGAGACAGACTTATCGCTTATTACATCAACCAATTTAAATGATACATAACGTACATATAAATAAATAAATCATTTGTCACAAGCTGATTCAAGTTATTGTATGTTAATGAAATCGCTCGATAACAAAGATAACAGAGGCATTTCAAATTCCATAATTTGACGTTATGATTGTATTTGTTTTCAAGGTATTATGATTTTGAAAGAGCTCCCCCGAATACATGCGTAGAGAAGACGTGACTACGTATACATCACTTATGAAGGACGTTTCCTCCCTTCCCTGAGGCTGGGGCAGCTCAGCGGCCCACGGAAGAAAAAACAGCAACACAAGAAATTTCTATTTTACAACGACTTGATTCTTTATTTTCTTTGTTTAAGACAGAGAGTCTAATTTCGACCCTTTTACTTCGCGAGTCAAACTTCGCCCCTACTCCTCGCGAGTCAAACTTCGACTCCTCTAACTTATCATTATTGTCTACTCTGAACCTCTCGTTAGCCTACGCCTATTCTATTCTATGCTTAGTCTATGCTACTCTACTCCTATATCTCTATCTTAATCTATTCCTATTGCTATCTTATCGTACCTTAACCCTAACACTTCCTTCCCCTCACCAGAGACGGAGAATCCGTGAGGCCAAAACGAGAGACGGCTTTGAGTCCTCACAATACTGAACGTTGTACGGACAGGCTACTCGAGACAACTAATAAAGGAACGACAGATATGCTACGGAAGGATACTTAGCGAACATTTATTTCCATTATCTTTTTTGTTTGTGTATCTTATTTGATTTTCTACTTTTGGATTTAATATTTGCTTTGCTTTATTAATAACAGTTTTCCGATCCGTAAAATAAATCATATGCTTAGTCTTTTCGGTGTAAAGCATAAAGTTGGTTTTGCTTGGACGAGGTGATTCCTTCAACAGGATTTGTTTTTAAAACAGTTAAGTGGCTTATCTGTCGACTTAATCCTGTAGGTTAGCCATGTTTCGCGATTAATTGTAGCGAGGTCTGAGCGGGCCTCCTGCTTGAGTGCGTGAATATTTTGACTGGGCTGTGCGTCAGCGACATAATTGTCTCTCCCTGGCTTATAAAAATGTTCGCATTATTTTCGCTGACAAAATGTTTGCAACGGTTTTGGCGTTCGGACTCCTATCGGAAACCGCAAATGTGGGCGTTTGATGGTCAGTGCAAATAGAAAGATATCTTAGATAGTTCTTT
>KK502834.1:112859-149720 GCA_000688735.1 Glossina austeni
AAAAATTTGAAAATTTAGCAAACTTATTTGATTATATGTCCAGCTAGTTTATTAATATTTAAGAGCTAGTTTATTAATATAAATGAGAGAGGAAAGTAAGGAGTTGCTCATGTCGTCGACGAGGACGGATCGTAAGACGCTGTTCTCTCTTAAATCGAACCTGATTATATTTTTATATTTTTACACATCAAATTAATTTACATTTATGTATGCTAATAAAATAATTTAAAAAGTTTTTTTGACCAGTCGGTTATTTCATTTCCACGTATAATTAGGCCCAGTTTGCTCATAGGCAAATTTACAGATTGAAGTAGACTTGAAATTTAATCATGTTTATCGTAAACAGTTTGCTAACGTTTTGTAAATATAAATCGCTCAATATCGTTTCATTACTCTAGGCTTGCCGGATTATTAAATTTAACTGCATTTACATTTAAAAATCAATCAATTTCAACTATGATTTTTCTTAGTCTGTAGAAATATGGCAATACGTCACTAGCGATGCTCCAAGATTAATTGACTTTTCCTTGCGATTTGAGAATCACAGCTAATTTTTCTATATGATTTCTCTATTATTGTATATGATTCTCTATATGATTTCTTCTCATATAAACATTCTCTCGCAGAATTTCTTTATCTGAATTGTCAGAAACATACTATTTTCTTTCTTTTTTTTGGATTGTTGGAAAGAGATGGAAAAGGAAAACATACTGTAATCCAACATTATTCCAATTTGAAAGTTTAACGCCGTTTGTGTCAGCTGTTTGATTAGTGTATATACTTCACTGTTTTAGCATAGTTTTCAAAAAGCAGCTGAAACAGAGGATATCAAAAGTACTTTTTATTAAAGTTACCATTACCTGTGAGTGGATTCAATTGACAATTTGGTCTTTTTTCTTTTTCTTGATATACGACTATACGACTGAATTGCGCATTTTCTTGCAAAATAAAAAACGGAAGAAGTGGATTAAAGTACGATACCAAACTTCCACCATAATTACTTGTAGAAGTAATGGGTAATTCGTCTTCGAAAACGGACAATGTGGTTGGCAGCGAAGTCCCTGATAGCCCTGAGAAGGCTATCCTGAGAGGTAAATCTCATAGCACAGCTAATATTAGTCCCTCAATAACATGTTCCAGTACATCCTCCGGTACCAACTTGAAAAGTGATAGTAAATTAAGTCGATCAGCATCCGGCGCTGACGTAACCGAAAAATATTTGACACAGCTAGTGCCTATAGAAAAATTAGCTGTGATTCTCAAGGAAAAGTCAGTTAAACTTGGAATTAACGGCATCGCTAGTGAAGTATTTGTGGTAAGAGTATATTTGTACACGCTAAGGAAAATCAAAGTTCAAATTGATTGATTTTTGATTGCAGAGCCAAGTGTTTCCACACTATGCTGATTTAGGCAGACGCCTATTTACTTTTTTGCATTTAAACTCAAGGGCGACAACAACATATTTAGGTACAATGGCTTTTCGACAGCAATGTGAACGTTTTTTAGGTATTATGGACGACGCTAAAGTTTTGGAATGTTATGTTAAAATGTACGCCCAAGAAGATAATCCAGATTTTATAGATAAGGAGGGAGTAACACGTTTATTACACATATGTTATACAATTGCCATGCAGCATTCTGGAAACAGTTTTGTTTGTTCCGAGGTAATTAAAACATCAAAATACCAGAGAGACTCTCATGTTAACTTTCTCCAATTTGGTTTAGATCAATCGTACGTTCAGTTCAGTAACGAAATCAATTTTTTTCAGTCAAGATAGCATGAGTTTAGGTTACGTTTGCCGTTGGTTCGAACAGAATTTGATGCGTCTGGTTCTACTCATTCATAAGTATTGCGTTCATACATTATCAACTGCGTATCGTGGTCTGGAACAAGGAGCGCCTTCATGTGGGATAGAATTACAGACACCTGTCTTAGAACAGAGGAACCCCTTCACAGAAAAATCTGCCCGAGACGCAGATGATGCATCGTCGTCCTTAATGCCTCTGTCGCAAGCTTGGCTGCTAGCTGGAGCTTTACCCCCTTCATATTCAAAACCTCGACAAGTAACTTCTCCCAGTTCCAGTAAAGCTTCTGCCGCTCAAATATTCAAGGAAAAATTATCAATGATGCCTTCCCATTGGACATTGTTATATAATTCCAATGAACACGGCTTAGGAGCAAATCGCTTTTTGCATCATGTCCTTGGATATAGAGGACCAACATTAATATTAATTCATGCCGAAAATGATCAAACTTATTTAGTTGCCGCCCCTGGAGAGTGGAAGGAAACCCATCTTTACGTTGGCGGCGAAGGTAGTTGTGTTATGCAACTATTGCCAAAGTACGATGATGTTAATATGCACGTTACTTTTTGTGGACATAAGATTGTTTTTTCATTATTTGCAGATTTGTGATATTGGAAAAGAAACCTAATATATTGTACCTAAACACACGCGTACGTGGATATCCCAAGGGTTTACGAGCCGATTCTGATCCTAGAAAACCTATTATCTCGATTGATGAACACTTTGAGAAAATTGACATCAAAGGAATTGCTCATGTCCTACTATCAATAGAGGCACGTAAGAAAAATGAAAAAATTATTTAATTACAACTGAAAATTTGCTAAAATGCGACCTAGCTAAGATTTGGGCATTCGCAGATAAAGCGAATGAAAGCGAAGCTGCTTGAGGATGATACATATATTTGTAGTTTCTGCCAATTTCTCCTATTTAGCAGAGTAAAATTAAAGTATCCATAGTATTGCACAGATGCTAGAATGTTAAGCACTTTAGAAATATTGAGCATCGTCTTGGAAATATTGACCAAGTGTTGATCATAGATATTATATGACTTAAGAAGCTCACGAGCGCTACAAACAGACGGGTCATTAAACTAAATAAAAACTCGTATTACTTGCTTTCATTAACTCTAGCGCGATTTTATTCCCTTTAATATTTTAATATAAATTTTTAATTATTTTTAAAATTAGTTGAACATTAAAGCTCCTTCTTTAATTTGTATGATACAATAATGAGAAAAAAAGGCAATATAGAGTATTCAAGTTTTGCGAATTTTTAATTCTCATCACCATGTCTTTTTAATTTCAACTAGTGTGTGCAGTACCATCACCTCTTTGGATCTTTTTGCAACGATGCCGCCATCTCACAGTCATGGTCGATGAGCATTTCTTAAATGTTTTTAAGTTTAACTTCTAATAGCGTAGGAAAAGCTCGAAAATAACTGAGTTGAAGATTGGGAGATTGGATAAAGGCTTAAAATTAAGGAATGTTCTCCTGGGCGCGTTTATGGTGGTATTCATTAATGTTCAGAAAAAATGGAAAAATACGTAAAAAGAATATAAAAAGCGTCTATGTGCCCCCATCACAGTTTTCTCGTAATTGAAGCATCTTCAAGCATACATAACACGTCTAAATTACTGAAAGACATTATTGCCAATGCAATCGTTAGACTTTGTTTACAAAAACATATTAATAGTTAGAAAAAACAATGAATGCCGTTTTAAAGTTACAATTTTTTTTTCTTTCTTATTGTGAACCTCTAACAAAAATCGAAGCGATTTAATTTGCTTGCTTTAGGTGATGAGTAGTCAAGATCCGCTCTAAACCGAATATACCTTTTTTATTCATTTTTTTATTGTTACTGTTACGTTTTATAGGTATGGGGCTGTGGAGATAAGACATCGCGTGAGGTGCAATTGGATATTAAGAAATGGCAGATCAAGGAAGCCGAACGACAACGCACTGTGAAACTTACTGCGGCCGATTGGATGGATCATCCAGATCGTTTCCTTCTCGAATTAGGTGGACGACAAAATTACAACAATTAACTAACTAATCTCCTTGCGATAACAGAATGGAATGTAACGGAATGAAAATTTTAACAGAATTTTTAAGCTATTTCACGCATTTTTGTTGCAATGTGTACTTCATTGCTCGTGAAAAGGTTGTCATCAAAAGTTATAATTAAAAAAAAAAACACGAAAAAAATTTCAAAAAGTCGACATTCGGGTCTAAAAAAAGCTTTAAGAAGTACTAAGAAAAGAATTTAAAAGGCAGGAAGTCGTTAAAATTGCGCCTACTGTAGTGTAATCTTAAAAATTTTTATATTTCTTATCATCATAAATGAGGATACAAATTTATCTCTTCAGAAACAAAAGATATTAAATGATAATGTGAATACGAAAGCAATCGATAGTCGTTTTTATTTTTGCTTTTTCTTTCGTCTTCCGTCTAAATTCAATCGTTAAACCTTTGTTTGTATCCATAACTTAAATTGGCATTGTATAGGGATACGTTCAAGCGGAACGATATTTTGTCGATTCAATAAAATCCCTTAATGATCTTAAAAGGTTTCATAAAACAAAGCAAAAAGCAAGTTAAAACTTTGAAACAAGGCCACTTAACGATATCAAATTAAAAGAACACTTTGTACAAAAAATATAAATAAATTAAATAAAAAGCGTTGATCATACATAAATAAGAAAGTAGTAAAAAATCCAATGTATATATATAAATATATATATATATATATATATATACACATATATATATATATGTATGCACATATATTTTATAAATTAAATAATAATAATAAAGATTACAAAACATAAGTTGTAAAAAAATTACAAACATTTAGTAATTTACAATTCTGATGTTTTTACAGTCATATATTGTAAGGTATATTTCGTTACTTGTATGTGAATTTTAGGTGAAGTGTTCTGTAAAAGATCGTCCGGGTGGGCCTATTTCAGTTAAAATCTTGCCAGAAACACCATCGGGCGAACTAAGCCAGTCAGATGAATTTTTGCTGTTACTATCACTATTCGAAAGCTTAAGGCTGCTTGAAAACCCTATCGAAATCGACTCACTAGCAGACTGATTAGATGGATTGTATAATTGGCTATTGCTCTCGTAGCATGGTCATCTTGAGGAGCCAACGAAAGAAGCATAATCATCGCTTGATTCTGGTATGGGACTGGGCATGGAATTGGCAGAAACATTGCGTGCCTGCAAAAAACTGGGTCCACCAGCAACTGGAGCGCCGTAATGTGTTGAAAATTCATGATTATTAGGTTCCCGCTTCTGTATGCTTATGCCGGCAAAATTTGTTGAAGTTGCAGACGAAAAGTGATTGTTGATTGGTATGGAAGTTTTAGAGGTGCTAGGCTGGGCACCTGCTAAGTGGGAGTGAGATGGAGAAGCTTTGGTTATTTCGGCTTCACAAACAGGTAGAACAAGATTATCTGTAGCTCCATAGCGATTGGCCTGGGCCAGCGTTTTAGCATAATGTGTATGGTATTCATATCTATTACCTGTATCTGGCAAATCGTCGGCAGGTACGACCAACAAATTCGCTCTGACTACTTCCCCATCCTGACGTTTATTAATTAAGTACTCCGACTCGCTACTTGTGCGCCTTGGTCCTCGTGATAATGGTTGATAGCTTGTCCGGCCCTGGAATCTTCTGCTAATCGAACTGCTCATGACACCCAGATGCTCACTTACGTCTTCCTGTATATCAGATATATCCATCATAGAGAGAAATGCTCTACACCAATTGTGGTTTGGATTATTCCAATACTGTGGAGAATTAATGTGGAATGGATGATGCGGGAAACTATAGATATGAGCAACCGCAGCCAGAAACATTTCAATGCAAATTAAAAAATTCTGTGAATATAAAATAAGTTTACGAGCACTATAAAAAAACAACTACATTAACAAACCTGTAACATTGAGGCTACATTAAATTCTTTGTTCTTCTTACCACCAAATATTTTTATAATGTCATAGAATACCAAAATATTAAGTATCACACCTTGGCTGAAGAAGAATAAAACAATCAAAATTAAATTAACATCTTTAAAACCTCATGCATTGAGTTTATGTGTAAATCTCTAGCGAATTGCGAGTGATATTTATGGCATTAATTTTACAAGATGGAAAAACTTCGGAGTAGATATTTGGAGGTTATATTCCCCGCTGGCGTTTACTGATATTTGGCTATCTACGTTAAGAAACTTGCGGAAACTTATTAAATATTTTAGATTGCGAATTTGCTCAAAATTCGCTACGATCTCGTACATAAATGATATATATGAAATACACTTACAAGAAGGAAAAAAATACCACAGCCTTAATACATAAAAACTTTGGAATCGGTTTCATAGGCTTAAGATCGTCCTAACAATTAAAAATTATACATGAAAGACTTTTGTTTTAAAGCAATACTTTGTTTACGTACCTTATTCGCTCTGTAAAACAGCACTAAGCAATACATGGCTACAAACTGCGATAAGTTATTGATGGCAACAATATAAGGAAAAGCGACATTTCCTGCAAATGTGCCTTCTCCATAAACTCCACAAATTTCGCATACACTGTAGATGAAGGATAAAAATAATTAAAAAATTGAGAATTAATTTCATTTTTTGAAACACGCATAAACCATTAGCACTTTTCGATATTTGTTTGTATATCAGTTGACTTACACCGATATAAAAGTCGTTATCGGTCGCACTACGGTATACTGAAGAATACCGTGTTTACAGTTATGTATGAATTCGCGTCCCATTATCCAAGGACGTAGACAACACAGCGGGAAAAAATGATGCACTTGAGGCTTATATTCCATTGTCGCTTCTAAATCCATTGTAAGATTAAGATAATGTAGCAAATAAACCATAAAGTTATAGATAACATAGGCTTCATAACATTCGCGCAGTGAATCTACGTATATTGAATGTTTGGGATATAATAATCCAAGCCACTGGTTACATATAGAAAGGTAAGAAAATAAACCATATAAGCCATGTTCGAACGTTTTAAAAATTGTTCGACGAAATGTGAACTTACAGCATTTAAAGCATAAATTGGTACCATCCATAGTATTCGTATAATATGTTTTTGCAAGACGGGTTTCGTGAAGTGAATCACATGCTGTATAATATGAAATATTGACACCGGCACGGCGGAGAGTACAAACAAACCACCAATTAATATCAATTGATGCCTATGCGAGAAGCCATCTTTAAGCGAATAAACGATGAGTAATGGCACTACGATAATTGCAAATATTACGTAGGTAATGATTAGAAATGGTCGTATCCAAATTCGCCATTCCTCACAAAAACGTCTTAGGGAGTAATTCTGACACATTATTCACGTAAAACCAAATTTTAATCTTATCACTATGTAACACAAACCTACGAATTGCTTTGATTCGATTTATGCGGATTTTGATAATGTAATTGATTTAGTTATGATTGGCCACTGTGTGCTTATTTCTTTTCTACACACAATAACTACCAACCATTCAAAATGGTTTCTGTTGAACTGTCTTTTCTAAGTACCGATTGCAATACATTTTTAACACTTTTAAAACTTATCTTTCTACAATACTAGGATTATATCTAACAATATTTAATTAGTGTTCAATAAAACAAAAAGAATAAGAATAACATTAATAGCTATTGAGTTGGTATGAAAATCCGATTTTTTCGACATTGGCAAAATAATAAAAACCGAAACGAGGTAGAGTGGCCACAGTCATAAGACACATAAAAGTATAAAACACTATTTAATGTAAATACATGTTTTTAAAAGCGGCGCATGGCACGCGTAACACAAGCAGGGAATAATTACGAAACTGAAAGCTAGCTTTCACTTTCGTTTTGAAATGTTTTTGTTAAACAGCTGGATGCGAAAGTGAGAGTTACGTTTTTCATACGTGATTATCCCGAACTATAAGTAACACTCGTCACTTCTGAATTTTGGCCCTTGTTCGTCGCCTCTTTCCAAATTATGTCACTGATGAACCGGCACGTGAGAATTTTTATACATTGCAACTGACATGCTATGTTTTTATACATTTCAACTAGCATGGTATATATTATATATATATATATTGGTATAGTCAGGTTTCTCTACTGTACACACACATATAACTATATGTATATACATGGTATAGAAATCTGGCAAATAGCTATCTTAAAAATGTTTTGAACTAATAGTTATCCGTAAAGCCGTTGAATGAGCAAGTCAGAATAACTATCAACTTCCAAAAGAAATAAATGTAGCCTACATAGCGCATGTCTTGTCTATTAGAGTAATGTTTTGTTTGTTTTTTTTTATTATATTTTAATATGTATTCCCTAGTAGTACAAAATAATAAAATAAATTTTTATGTTTGGGAAATGGATTAGGTTTAACAAGCATTTGCTTTCTGTCTGTGACTAATTAGTGGTAGCTTATTCTTATAGACTCATAGAGCTCTTACACATCTCATTTCATCTAGGTAACTGATTATTATGCATACAAGTTTTTTGCCGTATGCGAGTTATTTTCTAAAGTTAAAAGTGAGCCCTGGGTGGTCACTTAATCATCTAGAAGAAGAGGCGAGGACTTCATTTTTAGATAACACCAAAAAGCAATTTGTTTTTGCTTTCAATTTTCTTTTGTTTAAAAGGTTTATTTTTATCCGCATATTGTTTGAAAAGCTAAATTGATTTATTAAAAAGTTGCAAGCCTACATTTAGGCCAAATTTAGAGTTCAGACTAAGTTCGTATTAATAATAAATTGAAAATAACTTTATTAATCATTTATCCACCCCTATATATTTTTTTAATAATTATTTCGTTTTTTCGGTTTTTAATAATTGTAGTGTACATTATCAGAATTACGCCTTCATTCACAAACACTAGAATATTCCCTGAAAAATTTGTGAAAACTGAGACTTTTATATGAACTTTAATAACATATGTTGTTTTATGGAATTAATATCAAGTTATATTTACATTTACTTGGCGACTCTTCATAATAAAAATATAATTACAGCTGATTAACTTTAGAATTACATCCGAAGCAATGTGCAGTTTGTGCTATTTAATAATTTAAAATGAACCTAACAATTAAAAGATCTACGCTTATTGCCCATTCATGCTTATTAAAACATCTCGTGCGACGTGGAACCAGTAAAATTGCGGTAGAAGTAGAAGGTGACATCTTGAATAAATTAGAGAATGAACAGCTGAAACCGAGGAAACATCCGGGAGTTATAAAATTGAGTCACATAGAACTACCTATAAATATAGCAAAAGCCTTGCAAAAGGTGGTTGGTGATTATCCAGTTAAGGCTTTACTAGAAGATACTAAGAAATTGAATCGATTCTTAAGTAAAAGGCACCCTCCACCAGAACCGGATGAAATCAATATGAAAATGAGTAGAATCATAGAAGAAGTTAATACTGTAATGCCAATTGAAAAGATATCAGAGTTAAACGAGGTGGAAAAGCGCAAATGGCAACAGCGATGCGACAATCTAGTCAGAAAACGATTTTCGCAGCGTACTTATGCTTGGAAACCTTTCGTGTATGGGCCTTACGAAGCTATAGTGTATGCTCTCGGTCGCGGAGCTAAAGAATTTGCTGCTTTAAAGCGTATTTTGCAAGAAATTGCAACCAGAGATCCTGACTTCAAACCAAATAGTTATTTTGATTTTGGGTCTGGCGTAGGCACTGGTATGTGGGCTGTTAGCACTTTATGGAAAAGCACATTATACGAATACTTCAACGTAGACAGTTCTCGGGATATGAATGATCTGTCAGAGCTGATATTACGTGATGGTGAGGAAAATCATGAGATACGTTTACGCAACGTATTCTATCGGCAGTTTTTGCCAGGATTAGAGGTTTGTTTCACCTTATTCATCGTGAAATTCCTCAATTTACAGAAATTGTTTTGAATTTATAATAGACCAAATATGATTTAGTGGTATGCTCTTACTCCCTCTTTGAATTGCCAAGCGCGAAGCATCGCCAAGACGTTCTATTAAATTTATGGGCGAAATGTGATGGATACCTGATCGTAGTAGAAGAGGGCACAAGACGAGGTTCCCAACTAGTCAACGCAGCCAGAGATTTGATACTCTCTTTAGATAGCCCTAAGCTGGTTGGCCACATTTTTGCACCTGTAAGTTGCAAACAACATATATTAAGTCCAATGTATTTATTAGCCGCGTTTTTTGCTTAAGTGCCCTCATGACAAAGTTTGTCCTCGTTTCTCGAATTTAAATGATCGGACGCCGTGCAATTTTGAAACGCTTTACGAGGAGCCGCAACAATGTAAAATTTCTCAGTCGAGCGGTGTTGCTTGCTACAGCTATATTATTTTGAAAAAAGGCCTGCCACAGGAGGCTAATCTTTCATGGCCCAGGTAAGGTGGCGCAAGTACTATAGAAATATAATTTTACGTTCCGTTCTGAATAAGTTGTTAATATTATGAAGAAAAAACACACATTAAGTAATAAATTAATTATATGCACTTCGTACAATTTTCAATAAATTGCAACTCTTCGATTCTGTAATGTGAGTGACAATAAAGTAAATAAAGTAATAGAGCGTGAGAGAAATCGAAGTGCCGTTTCTGTTAAAGTGAGAAATCGAATTCTAACCGAAACGTCTTAATTAAATCCTTTCCCTCCTTTTTCTATGCTTTCTAGCTACAATCAACAATACACAATATATTTTTCTTATCTACATAATTTTTTTTATTGTATTTTTTGGTGCTAATGCTTCTTCATCTCTTTCGTTATATCAACTGTAAACAGAATTATAAGACCGACATTAGTCCGTTCCAGGCATGCCATTTGCAGAATGTGCACATCAGAGGGCAAATTGCAGGAAGTTATTTTCACACAGTCGAAACATGGCAGGTGAGTCTCCCTATAGATTGAAATCACTTCTCAGTTCCTAATAATCACTTTGTTATCAGATTTGCTTATAGATGTGCGAAAGCAAGCCGTTGGGGTGATCGTTTGCCAATAACAATTGGAGAACCTTTCTCTACAAAAGAGATGTCTCCACATTCTACTGAAAGCAAAGAAAATACTCTCACTAATTCGTTAGACGATCGTTCAAGGCCAATTTAGCTTTTTATATTCTATTAAGAGAAAAAGTTTCAATTGACCCGAGTTTTCAGTTCGTTAATTGGTTTCATCCGAAAAATAATATAATAAAATAATTCAACATTTCAATACATGCTTATTCTTATTTATTACAATGTAAGAATAAAATTGCATCTATTAAATTTCCGACCAACATAAAACGTTTTTGATGAGCTCGTATTTGTTCATGAAGAGATTTTTTGAAATTCATATTTACAGTGCAAGGAACGCATTGATATATAGCGGCCAAATGCTTTAGGGCACCATACGTGTTACCCGTTTTCTGCCACCACACAAAAGGTGATTCGTCAAGACTGACATAGACTTCGGTCCGATAGCGTTTTAGATCAGCTTCGACATTGCTTTGTTCATTTGCCAGCTGCTCCGGAGGTGTTTCAGTTAAATCAAAAAATAACTCTAAATCTGAAAGCAACACATTTAGACAATTAAACAGCTCATGGAGCATGGATTTTTTTGCATTACTTGATTTTTTTACATTTGTGTTTAAAGGCGTCTTTGGTCGAACTTCCCCAACTTGTATAGAACTGTCAAAACCTTGGCTTTCACTAATCCTATTAAATTTCTCCGTTAGGATTTGCAAGCACTTGTTAAAATTGTTAACAGTTATTAAACGATGAAATCTTGGATCCAATAATGCCGAAATCGTTAGATGATCATCAGATAAAATACTAAAAAGCTGAAAATTTGAAAAATATATTGAGAAATTTGTAGCATTTTTGCTTACAAATGTTGAAGCTTGCTTTTAATAGCAGATTTAATAGAAGCTACAAATTGATCATCATTTTCTGTTACAGTCAACTTTTTATTCAACACTTTACATGTAATGGGTGATAACATGCTGTTTAACGGTATCTCTTCTCCTTTTAATGTATCCAATGTTACCTGAAAGTATATATAACTGAAAACCAGCGTTTTTCTACTAGTCCGGTATAACATACAGCAAGAGTGCTTAAAGTGTCCACTATAGCCTTTGAAGAAGCCACTAGACCTTCTGCTTCTTCCGGCCATGAAACAGTTTCCGTAAAAAATTTCAATAATTCATAATAAGTCCAGGGGAAATTTTCGTTTGCTTGCGGTATATTAACATCCTAAAATGAAAACTTATAAATTGGTTATCTTAAATAATATTTCTCAAGTCCTAATAAGTTTCGTCTCAGTGATTATAAATAATAGACTAAATGTAATCAAAATTGAGGATCTTGTGGCGGAATTTTTGTATAATCCGCACTCTTATGGTCATAAATCTTAAAATTTAATATCAAATATCGGCTTATCTTCTACGGGTTGCTAGTTAAAGGGGACAATTTTATTTTAGGAACGAGCGTAGTCTTCAGAGGAACAAATCAATAAGAGCCAAAGTAAGCAAGTTAAAATTGCAGATCCATGGTCTGATGGAACGCAAAGTTTCTTGTTTTGAGCTTTTAAATGTGAACATTTTAGAACATCACCGGCTGCACTTTGGAAAAAGTTAACGGTTATACCTTGGTTTCGCACTTCTTCTTTTTTTGGATATAGGTCCTTCCCAAATTTTATTTGCGGACACTAACTATTAGGCCAACTTTTAGGTTTCCATTTTATGAGGGGATGGGGAACGAACGTGTCCACAAATCGACTGAAGTTTATTAATACACTACATTATGGGTGCCTGAGACATACTTATCACGTATGATTTCGAAAATTATTGGATACCTTTGTACTGAGATCCATAAAGTAACGCATGATGACGTTTTTGACTCCCTCTATCAGTGATGCAACAGCAGGCAGATCGTAGACGCTTTTCAGGCAGTAATTAATAATAACGTCGTATGACAAAATGATTGGAATGCCTGAAATGACAATGGTAGTAATAATATATGTGATGTAGGTAATGGCATCTATCTCACTTTTGCTGTTAAGAAAACGCCTCAAATAGTCATCATAATTATTAACAATAGCGCCTTTAATGCCTGAAACGGCAATGGTAATAATAATACTTAATAAATACAGGGAATGGCCTCCATCTTACTTTTGCTGTTACGGAAGTGCCTTAAATAATAATCATAATCATTAACAACGGCGGCGGTACAGTTTTGTAAGTTGAAATCCTCGAAGGCTTCTTCAAGCAAAGAGTATTTATTGTATTCCATAGTGCAATAAAGTTGATTGATTAAATTATATTCAGGGGAATCATTGGTGTAGTTATAATAAACAGACAAAAACTGTATATCTTCTACATTTGTCCATATTTCGAAGCCCAATGAGAATGGTTTAATTTGGGAATGCATTTTTAACTGATCAGCTATGGATGTTCGCTTATCGCTGTACATTTCTTTAATATATGATGTGATCTGTATATTGAAAAATTTAATAAAAGAAAAACCTACGAAATAATTTCTCATAGACTTACTTTTTCAGGGGGTGGAATTGTTAGAGTTGGCGCGATTATTTGTGTAAACTTTGAAAATCCTGGCTCATAAAGTGTATCGATGTTTCGCATATCATCTATTACTAAATTCACGATATGAAATTGAAACTGATAAGAATCTAACATTTCACTACCATCTTCAACGGCAATAGTAACTTCATTGTCATTGTTTTCGAATTTTTTAATGGTGTGAAACTGAAAGGACGTAGCATTCTTTTCAAGTCCTGCTGTCACTCCAATTTTCGTGAATTGATTACTGTCGATGGCTTCATCATCTTCGTATGTTTCAGGCACTATTGACTCATAAAGAACGGATTGGTCTTCGCACCCTTCACCAGATAAACTAGTATTTTGGGAAGTTTCAAAATATTCCGTCTTCACCTTGCGTTCACTTGGTAGTTCACGTTTTACAATAACAATACCGTGGGTACTTTTTTTAATCACTTTTCTTGGGGGAACTTTTATGCCATTTTCTGCAACAATTTTATTGAAGATTTCCTTATGACGGTATTGAAGATGGGCCCTTAAATTTGTGGTATTGCCGTGATTGGTTAAGACTTTGTGACAAAGAATGCATACGACATTCTGCTTCGTTATAATGCAGTCGTCTTCATTTGTGGGATAACCAAAATGGCGCCAGTAAACGCTTTTCATTTTTGGACTATGCAGTTTCGCAAACTTCAACGAATTTATATGAGGGTTGGTCATGTTTCCCTCATGCAACGGATCTGACATATTTGAAACAAAATCGATGTAAATATTTTGAATAGAATTGCACTCTTTATTGTTTGACTGTTAATATATCAATAAATTTCTAATGCGATATCGCGTCATCGAGCATTTAGATTATCGATGTTGACAGAGTTACCAAACCGTTATTATCAATAAATCAATAACTAAAAAATGTCTGGCTATTAAATTTATTAATGAGACTTATGAGACTTACGCGCTGCCAACTGAAAAAGAAGAAGTTAATTAGTAGTGGCTGACACAATCAAACTTCGCTTCGCCGAAATTGTTTCTCAATTGTCGTTGTTCGGGAATACTGCGGTCGTTTTTTGTGGACACAGGACATTTTTCGTGGACTGCATTGCATACTTGAACATATCTGTAAAACAAATGACTAATTTTGTTGTATGTCGGCTGACAAATAAGGTGTCATTTGAAAAAAAAAAAAAAAAAAATTTGGATTTTATATCAAACTGAAGTATTAAACCATGGACTTTACATAATTTTCGTTTTCAGGTTAACAACTATCAAGTGGTAAACATAATGAGCAGTCGCCGTACCATATTGTTTTAGAGGAAACTATAAACAAAAACATATGCTTTTAGAACCAAAAATAAAGAAATAGTGAGAATATAAATAAATAAATAAAGACAAACAAATTTCTTGCCTGTTTTTCATTTCTTACAAAATAATGCATGATATAAACTAAATTGCGAATCACATAACATAACGAAAATGTAGATTAATGAAAGATACACATAAATTAAATAAATAACTTTAAAATTTAAAAGAAATGAACATCGTTTCTTCTTGTGTTTTCTTTCCTTCTGTTTTATTTGTATGTACATATGCAAAAACGCATGATTTGTCAATTTCCATAAAGTTTTGTAAAAAGTCGGCAAAGTTGAGACCCTGTGAGCCTAAAGAGACGTAATTCTCTTAACAAAATTACGCATCTCCAAGGGATTTCTCCGTACGGTAAGTTTTTGACATGCTTCATTGAATAACGCGCTGTCTCATGATTTTAATACGGAATTGTCCATTAAAACGTACAAATTCTTATTTAGTAAAACAGATTATTCTAAGGTTATCAATGTTCTTTCGCAGCTTTCCTAAGGTTAGATTATAACGATATTGAGAGTTCCATATTGGGAATTTACAGCAGACTTTCAGCTGCTATTTCTGACTTTAGTCCCATTGCGACATTTGAATATTCAACGGGTTGTTTGGAGGAAAAACAGACTATTTCAAAAAGGTTTAAGCGGACTGGATCTCTTGCACGTTACGCACGTTATTCTTATTATTAAATTTTGTTTTCCATTGACGAGGCTGGTAATTTACGGGATGACTTAAAGGATGACGCGTAAATAAATGGCATATTTAACTGAACGCAAAAAATACCATTCCTACCTGGCAAATCCTTATCAAACCGTTATCTCGGTAATTACATTTTACGAAATGGATCTAATATCATTGACATGGGTGTACTTCTTGACTCAAAATTTAATTTATGGATGTCGGTAAATGAGACAAGCTCACTTTTATGCTCTTTGAAAAAATGATAAAGGAAATTTAACGAACCTTATACACCTACGAATTTGGAGACTTTACTTGTTCGGCCTATTCTTGAATATTTAATTATAGTGGGGGCATCCTCTTATAAATGGAATGGCGGATCGCCTTGAATCTCCTTAAACGCAACTTCTCATTTTTGTCTCGCCGTACGAACATAGATTGAAGTTCATCAATCCACCTTGATTGGTAATTTTGAGAAAGGCTGAGATATTTTTGGGTCGGATATTTATAGTCAAATTAATAAGGAGGCTTAATAAGGCTCTCCAAGATAAGTTGGGAAAATTTTCTTCAACCCGCCATCTAGGTGTGCTAGGCAAATTATCAGCTTCATAATCCCTCACGCTTGCTTTGTAAGATTTATAATGAAAATTAACACAAATCCGATTAATTTAGCAAGATTCGAAACTTTTTTTACGAACGTACTAGTTGATTAAAATGTTTGGCTCTTTTTTTCTTGTATGCATATCGATGTACGCGCACAAGGTTATACTTTTTACCGTTTATCGTTTTTGGTAAATGTGAGGGGATATGTTCGGATAGTGTAAGCATGTGCGTAATGTTGTATGCGCATTATGTTGCGTTAATTACGTAGGTGAGACATATTTATGGAGATATTAGATCTGGGAATCCGTGCAAGTATATGCGTGGATGCGTGTGTGCACGTATCTTAACTTAAGTATGCATTCCAAATGAATTATTTTTGTTGGACTTTGAAATCTAACCAAACGTAGAAAATATCCTATTTGCACGTGCCAGTGTGTTTAGTATACCGATTTGTACCGAATTTGAGTCAATATCTCTTATAGAGTTGAAGCTGCTGTTTAATACTTACGAGACAAGGTTGTTGTTGCTCATACCTACTTTTTCTACTGCTTCTTTATGCGATCTAGGTAAACCATTGCTTTGCAAAACTCAGGAAATCAATATAAACCTAGTAAGCGTAATAGATACCTTAATAATATTTGTTAATATTAATAACACACTATCAGTAATAATTATTAATTATAGCAAACATAAACTAAAAAAGTAAAAAAAAAAAAATCAAACAATAAGTACCAATTTTGGATTTAAGTAATATGTAAATCGAAATGCAAAATGGCGTAATGCACAACGTATAAAAAACTATATTGTATAATACAATATAGATATATGTTTATATATATTAATGTTGTATATATATATTAATGTTGTCATACTACATTTACGCATTAGCAATAATAAAATATACAAATAACGGATTTGAAAAGTCAAAGCATCAAATTATATAATATAAAAAAAGTATTTAAAATAAACAATATGAAAATAAAATTTGAAAAAGGTACTCTATTGGTTTTTTTTTTGGTGTTTTGGGTGGAAGTGGTACTCTATTTGTTTTTGGGCAAACGCCATATGTGGATGTGGATGCATGTGTTAGTCTATGTTTGTGAATTGAAATGTTAATTTAAGCGAATGTGGTAGCCCTATGCTCAGTGGTATGTTCAATACTCGAAAAAAATTGTTACCATGCGAAGTTGGTTGCACTTTTCCTTTTTGTTTCGCTGTTGCAAGAAAAGGTTCGTACAATTTCTTCATTATTAAATTTTGAGGTTTTTTCCGTGTAAATTTTATTTAAAGTGCGAATTAAAATAAAACTAATCATTTTAGTTTAAATAATAATGAAAATATGATGTGAATCAAAGGCATGATATAATAATTTAGGAATTTTGATTGGGCCACGTGGAATCATATAGAGATTGCGGTTATACTAAATTGATGCTTGAATACGACTTTTTTTTCATTTCAGATTAGTTAACCAATATGGGTAAAGGAAATAATATGGTGCCAAACGCCCACTTTCACAAGTGGTGGCAGCGGCATGTTCGAACTTGGTTTAACCAACCAGCACGGAAGATTCGTAGACGTCAAAATCGTATTAAGAAAGCTAAAGCACTTTTCCCACGTCCTGCAGCTGGACCGCTGCGTCCAATTGTCAGATGCCCCACAATTCGGTATCATACCAAGTTGCGTGCTGGCCGAGGATTTACTTTGGAAGAATTGAAGGTAAGATTTTACGGTTCAAAGCAGCTGCGTCTGTAATTGCCATTAAAATTCTTTTAGGGTGCTGGTCTCACACCTGGTTTTGCCAAAACCATCGGGATTGCAGTTGACCGCAGACGTAAAAACAAATCTATCGAGTCCCGTCAACGCAATATTCAGCGTCTGAAAGAGTACAAGGGTAAATTGATTCTATTCCCCCTTAATGAAAAGAAAGTACGCAAGGGTGAATCTACCCTAGAGGAGTGCAAACTGGCTACTCAGCTAAAGGGTAAAGTGATGCCGATTAGGAAAGAAAAACCATCAGTCACAGAATTCCGTGAAGTTACGAAAGAAGAAAAGAAATTCAAAGCTTTTGCAACTTTGCGCAAGGTTTGTATATTAAAAAAAAGTGTTTTTTTTTTAATAATCGGTATGTGTTGGTTAGGCTCGCTCCGATGCCCGTTTGGTTGGTGTACGTGCTAAGCAAGCTAGAGAAAATGCCGAGAATGAAGAAGCCACCAAGAAGAAGTAAAACAGTTTACGTGTTTCTATTTTATTTAAAATAGGTTTTTTTTTAATAAAGAGAAAATTTTGGAAAAGTGCTAAAGTTTATGGTTAACTTTAAAAAGTCTTGTGGCAGAACAGGGGATTTTCTATGTTAACTGAAAATGTTGTAAGTTCTTTTCAGCAATTTGCTCTACTGGGAATATGCAAAAGAGAGGCCTTCCCAGTAAACACAAGAAAAAACGGACTGAACGTTTAATTATATATAATGTGGACGTTATGATTATTTATTTTTGCAGATTCGCTGGTCTTGTTTTTAACATCACAATTTGAGAAATCTACAGTTATTTTTTTTATATATATATTGTTCAAATCATAAATTAATTACACTTTATATCAATCGTTTTACTTGAAGCAGCATTTTGTGATGTGTAGACACTGCCTTTGGGTAAATCTCTCTGGGGACCTTTACATAACTGTGAGTTGTGGCCGCAAGGTTTGTAATTCCGTTCGATACGTAGTGAAAGGTCGGAACCATTTGCAACATTTCGTTGACCATGTTGAAAATCCTATAATAAATATAACAGTATTATTAGTATTTAGCAGATGTGTCTCTTTCTAGTTAAATGCGCCAAGATTCAGTTGGAATTTCATTTCTATGTTTCGTTTATGTCAAAATTAAAATTTGAAACAAATGCTACTTTATTCTTCTAAATATAAACAATGGCTGCTGTAGATGGACGCTTAGCTTTATAATAATTGTATAAAATGAATATGATGTTAGCACAAGAAAAAGAACGACACTCAACCAGAAAGATGTTGTCAAGAACCTATAAATATTAATAATTGTAATAACATCACTCTGGTGAGTATGAATAATTCGGATCAAGCCAATTTTCCCGTTTTTTTTTTGCGTGATTTAATTATTTTTGTACCCTTTATTTAACTAAACTGTTAACTGTTTTTACTTTTTACAGCTTCTTTTTTTAAATTATATTTAATAATTTCATTTATATAAAATCTTTTAAGACAGCTAAGTTTTTTTGTCCGCAAAATTAATGATAATGTTTTAAAGTAAGTTACGGAATAAATTTTTAAGATATTTAGTTGCAATGGAATATTCCTTACAACACATTAAAATAACACATAGTTGTACTCGAAAAAATAATAGATCATTTAATTATTGGTCTGAATTATTTTTAATTATTGCTATTATTTCACTTAGGGGTAAATTTATTAGGCTTAGGGGCGATTTTATTTCATTTTGGGAAAACCCTGCTAGACTTGGAGCAGTTTTATTAGACTTAGAGGCAAGTTTATTAGACTTACCGGATTAGCGCCATTCCAAGTCACATAGTCCGCACTTAGGAAAATAATTTTAAAGCATTTTTATTGAAAATTTAAGGTAATGTCGAAACTTTACTTACAGTAACAAATGTTCATTGGCCCCCTTGGGCAAACTTTTATTAGGCCCTTTGGCTGTAGTACGTTCCAACACTGATTTGAAGGTTTTACACAAATCATTCATTGACGCATCGGAATTGCTAAGCTGTGAATTTCTTTTCGGTAATAGGAATATTAATTAAGAATTAAAAAAGTAAGAACTTTTAATAGAATAATAAGTAATCGAATATAGAATGGATTAATGGATACAACTACATAAAAAATTTTGAATAATTTTTGCATTATGGCTCTATGATGATAGGCCGTGAAAGTCCTACACATTAAACGTTGGCATTGTGTGAGCACATTGAGGTAAACTAAGTTCAAATAGACTGGGCGATGTGAAATAACTGTTCCATTTGATTTGACTTGTCATTTAGTAAGTTACAAAGTGAAAATAAGTAGGTAACTAAGATCAATACCTGAATGTGCGGAGACATGAAAGAATCTATGATTTCACACTCTATAATAGGAATGATGGTTTAATTGAATGTTAGCTTTTAAAGTTTGGTTTGCTGAAAGTATAATTCCTTAGTAGGGCTTTGAAACAAAGTTTTTTTATTTATTTTTTTTTAAAGAAGCAGATGTTGGAAAAGGTCCCGTAAAATAAACAAATGCTGCTAGGTAGAGGGCAATAATTATTTTTTAAATTATTTTTTCATGTTATTACAATCCATTCTAGTAGACGAGCCGTCTTCTATTTCTTTCTTTTATTTAAGTTCGTAATGTAGTATGATGTCATTATGCACATGGATGTTTTTGCCAAAAAAAGTATCTAAACAGCAAAAAAATATTCGAGAATTGGGCGGACGTGGTATATTTCATTTGAAATTAATTGAGATTCAAATAGCATCAGTTTACTGTGGGATAGACCTATGTGAAAAGAACTGAGCGACTGATCGGAAATGTCTGCCACGAACGATAGTCTAAGTCAACAAGTAAACTTTCTTATTTCTTCATTCTCTATGAGAAAAACTAATAAACTTGATGTACATATTTCCTTATCACTATAGTGGTGATAAAATAGATGCTGTGTGATATTAAAGTAAATTCGTACTTCATTGTTTTTTCAAATTTAACGCGTGCTTGCGATGGTAATTTTTTCCATAGCGTATTAGCCGAACATGGGTAACGTAAATATTCACTGATGTTAATTCGACTTGTGTTAGTTCGATAACGGTCTAAAATGCTTTTAGTCGGCATAATGGATGATGACGATGATGATATTAAAGAAAATGATGATGAATTGATGATTGAGAAGTTATTCGATGAATTTGCCGACGTTGACTCATCGTAATCCTTCAAATTCAAATCAGTGGCTTCAATTGTGGACGACATGGAGCTGCATACACGTGCACATATGTGTATAAGAATACAATTCAAAGTATTTTCTAATTATGTTTAATAATTAAAATAACTAAACTAAAGAATAGTGAACTGAAAATTTCGAATAATATAATAAAAAACTACGAATAATATTATAAGTGATTGCATGAGTTAGATGAATAATATAAAGTTAAATGTTCGGCTTACCATTAAAGCTAATCTTTAGATAATCACTTACTTGTCATCGGTTTTACAGGTTAATTGATTTTCGATATCATCGTCTTCTTTAGTTGTCTTTTTAAGCGTTAACATTGAGGATTCTTTATTAACTTTTACGAATTGTCTTTCTGCTTCCTCTTCTTGAACGATTTGTAATATCTGGATCGCCCGATCTTCTGCATAATTAACTGACTCCAAAGCCATCAAAAGAATGCGTTCAGCTATTTGTGGATATCTTTTGGATAGCCTTTCCTTCACTACAAAAAAATTCGTTTGCACGTCAAAGTGCTTTTTGAAGACTTTTTTACTTACTCTTATCTTTTTCAGATTCCGTGTATTCTCTAGGACGTAAAGGTATAATCTTAACTAGATCGTCTGCTTGCTTTCCTGTTTGTTTTTCGACATCCACATAACGATTCACGACCTTTGGCGGTGGCGTAAAATCTCGCTTAGTATAACCTAAAGAAATTAATTTCTCTGAAGCTTTTTGGACATTGTTATCTGCATTTGCCAATATATCCAAGAGCAAAGTCTCATCCGCTTTAGGAAAAATAGTTTTCATATATCTGTTGGTATAAAGGAAATATAAGTTATTAGACACTACTTGCTTAACTGGCAAAGATTGATAACCGTTAGCTTCGCAGATACTGAATAATAACAATTTTTGTGGCAAGAAAATCAATATTTTATACAATGTAACTTCAGTCTTCAATCTTATCTCTTCCACTTTATTTCAGATGGAAATTTGCTCTTTTTACTGTTGCTGGTTAGCATTACATGAAAGAAATTTGCAAACGTTGTAGGCAATACTGTAATAAAATAAAATAGATGTAATTCTATTCCGCTTGAAATTGTCTATACGCCAGAAATTTAAAAAATAGCCCCAACCTAGTCAAATTTCCCATATTCGTTTACTATATCAAAAAATAATTTTTACCGGTTCTTGTTGAGAAATATTAAAGGCGGTAAATTTTGTCAACATAACGACTTTACCAAAATGCTGTTACGGGGGGCGGCCTGAAATGATCCGGGGCATTCTTTTTCATTTTGTTCTTTTTGCACGAAATTCTGTCAAAATATCTTGAAAATGACGACTTGTAAGCGGACTTAGTCAATCTATAAAAAGGGTCATAGTCGAAAAAAATTATTAATGTTATCGTTCTTGATTTATTAAAAAGAAGGATCACACTACTCTTCGTCATATAATACGGAATTTAGTTCTGCTGCTATTATATTTTTATGTAATAACACTTTTCGGATGGTATTTGGCTTTCCCTTTTTGCAAGATATCTGCCGTGTGATAATTGATCTACATTTATGACATTTTTGTTCGAGAAGAATGCACGTTCGAATTGAAAAGTAACGTAATGTTAACCAAAAGTCAAACCTTAATTTCATTTTTGGCGAGGAATGTTGAGGTTTTGGTGAATTACGCATCAAAGGGTCACCAACTTTTGGCGAGTCTTGATGTGCCGCTATCGTCAATGCCACATGACCGAAATTGCTACCACTACCACTGCTTATGACACTACCAAGTCGCCCTGTTGGTGCTGGACTGGCAGTACGTGAGTAGTTGCCAATAAATTGTATTGGTTCACGACCAACACGACGTACTGGTGGAGTCATGTAAACGGCGGAATTGCTATGAAACAAATGCCGTTGCGCCGGCGGGGTAACAAACGGTCCTGGCATTGTAAGCGGATATTTTTCAACTTGTAAAGCGCTTATTACAATATTTTCACGGTTATAATACCTACAATACGTATGGAATAACCATTTCAAATCCGAGTAAGCGTGAAAATGTTAAATGGAATTAATTGAATTATTGAATGAATTAACGCATTAAATTGTACTCACTTTTTCAAGAGCAATCGTATATGGTCCTCGCTGGCTGTTGGGAACATATTTTGTATCTTATGAACTACGGCATTCGTATCAATTTGATTTGAAAACGATGTCTCTTGAATTGTGGAACGTCGCGACATATTAGCCATAAAGCGCGGCGTTTGAGTTGGGTTGGTTTTGATGATCGGCAAAGGTGATGTGTCCTATAAGAAGGTTTGTTTCGATAAATGAACTTAAAAGGTACTTCGTTTTCGCCCATTTTCTAAATATACCAAACCGAATCTAGATGATGATGGCAAATGACGGTTAGGTGTTGATGTTTGAAATGCGCGCATTGCTTGAATGTTGTTAGTAGGATAGACGTGATACGGTGAACCTCCAGGCCCCTGCAAGAGTTAATATACAGTTGATGTAATGATGTAATATATATATTAATTAAAAAGGAATGAAAGAACGCCAATTTGTACTTCCTATGTGTTTTGAGCTAAAGCAGCGAAAAGCCGATCTTTTTGTACGCTTTTGTCACTGCATCGAGAATTACCATTTAGGGCTTTTTTGCGAAATTTATTCAAAGGATTCTTTAAAACTCACGGCTAAAACAGTATTAAGTATAGTGAAGCTTTGAAAGCGGGTGTCCTCGCAACTTAGCCACTGCTAAAAGGTGGACAAAATGAAAAAATTACGCTCTCTTGGGAAACAGGAATCTTCATAGAGACCGACATAGAAATATAAATTTTTAGCGTCTATTCAAAGCTACAAGTTCTACATATTGTACATATTTATAATTCAATTGTTGTACTATTTTTATTATTATATGCTATTATTTATATAATTTAAATTTTCTCTTGGTTCGTTCTTCTATAAATTCTGTTATATTATTATATTATACAGTCCTAAATCACTAACATCTAAGGCTAATAGGTTTCTTGAAAATTCTACCGTCCTTGAGCTTTGAATACATGAACATTGAGTTGTTAGTCGGGCACTCAATAAGAACATAAAAGTGAAAGATCAACCAATTTCGCATTATTCTCGCTACATATCTAAAAATGTTGCTTAGCGACATTCACGCGCGTAATTTAAGATTAAATTTTTTAACATTTATGCCAACATTTATTTTGGCATGAAAAATACACGATATGATTATTCGAAAGAGAATCCTGTAGAAACCGGTCAGAAATTGAGTTCGATGGACGATCAAAAAGAGAAAATGTAACGCAATATAATCTAAGAGCCGTGGTAAACGGTGTTTGCAAAAAATTAAACAAAAATAAGTTAAAAATTATTTAAAATTGAGAACACTTGTGAAAAAACCGAGAAAATTGAGAACCTTTGTGAAAAAAACTGAGAAAATTGAGAACATTTGTGGAAAAACCGAGAAAATTGAGAACCTTTGCAAGAAATTTATTAGCTGCACGCTGATCTGATTATAGGCAAAGCACTGTTTAATAATACGTTATTTCCTACACGTTTTGCGAGTTATTTCTGGTGTGCTACCGAAAAATTAAACTCCTTTCCTGTCCGGAACCCTGTTGGCAACAACTGTCGTGTGGATTTCAACATATTAGCCCCATCCAACTGCACCAAAGGAAGCATTCCATTATCAGCTCTAAAAGCTTTGTATAATGAGAAGCTAGATTTTTACCACATTAACTACAACAGAAATATCCAGTTTTGCTTCACAACGAAACCATGTAGGTCCGCGTCTTGTTATGCGATGACCATTAATGAAGCTGCAAAAATGTTGAGAGTTGTTACCACCTCTAGCGCAGAGCTCGTCTAAAGTTCGGGCATGGTGCCTTCTTTTTGCCTTTCTTGGTGCAGCCTTCCATACTTTTTCTAGCTCGTTATATTCTTTGAAAAGTAATTCAAAGAGTCCGCCTGAAAATTTGGAAACATCTGAGAGTAATTCAAAGAGTCCGCCTCAAAATTTGATTCTGAGAATCAAATTCTGCTATTCAAACCGACGAAGAATTTCATATAATATAGAGCCTATTGAGGATGAAAATTTCTAATACGTATTTACCTTAAATCGGCAGGATTTATGGAGTACTTTTTCATGCGTACCATTGTTATAAGCTGGTTTGTTGATTAAGAAAAGGCTGTATACAAAAAATACTATATTTTCAAATTATCTCATCTCTCTTACAATTCGTACGATACGACACACATGAGTGCAGGACTTTTTTTTTGGATGCTTGTGGATGAGGTTAGTAAACTTAAATGTATAAAGAAGACTAGCAAAACGAACGGAGAAGAGTTTTTAATTGATTTATCATTTATTATATCAACGGAATGAATAAAAAGTGAAAACGTGACAGCTCCTTACCCTGTCCGTTACAATGCTTTGACAGGATATGATTTCAATTGATTGCTGACCGCTCGGACGCGTTTATTCTTTTAAAAATTGCCTAACATGGCGGACAGATGTCTACTATCTACTATCAAAGCCAAGAGCATGCATTTTGCCTCATGCAGGCCCACAAACAATATATAAGGTCTTTCATTAAAAACGGCGACGAAACAGATCAAAACTATAAGCATATTCGAACCAATTTTCAGAACCACACTTGGCATTATTTGGATCATAAGTTGAATTATATTTGAATTCTTATATTTATAATATAATGTAACGCTTGCTGGCAAATTGCAAATTAAAAAATAATATTATGAGAGTAACATTTCAAGTCGCCAAAACTGCAAAATTACCTGCATTGCTATTGATTCACTTGAACACCGTTCGTTTGGTAGCTGCCGATACGGCGGGCGAGGGTCTTCCAATTGAATCGCTTTAGTAAAATAATTTATATAATAACTAGAAAAAAGGAAAAGGAAGATTGTTTGCTTAATACCATACATAAAGAGTCTAAAAGAATGCGGTATCCCCTTTCATAACAATTTCATGGGCGCCGCCATATTGGAATTTATAAAATCTTTCCATAACTAAGGAGCACTTACCAGTTTCCCGTTGCCTGGTCAAATTTACAATCCCAACCGGGTGGAAGTTTTTGATATTGTCTCCCGCTGGAATCACTCATTTTTTATTTTATCTCGTTATTATTTCAGTTAATTCCTAAAATTTGTTTTTATTTAGGTATATAATAAAACTTTAAAGTTCCTTTACACAAAACTCAAACTGACTTTTTTCGAAGAGAAAAAAGCGACTGAGAAAATCTAGAAAAAGTTTCGAGTTTTGCCTCTTCTGAGAATAAGCGTCAAAAATTTTGCCTTTTCCGAGAATATGGAATACGAGTGGAAAGATAGTCCAATATTTTATTCAAAATTCAAATTAGGAGATTATTATGGACTCCTTATGTTGCTGTTGACAATAACAGTAGTAATGTGCTAATTGGCAGCAATTTGACTGCTTGTTCTTTCATTGTAATACCTCTTAATATGAACTCACATTCTCTCAAACGATCGCGCAGCAGAAGTGAATATGGTTTGCGTTTCTATCATCGGGTATTTGGTATTGAAGAATTCTAAATTATATATTGACACAGTCTTATGAAACAAATAGGTAAAGCGCCTATATGTGATGTGAAGTATTGCAGAAATATGTCAAGCAGATGTGCAAACAAATAAAATTAATAAATATATAAGTAATAAGCAGATTAGATAAAGCTAAAATATTGCTACAATGTGACTCTTTTTAACAATAAAAAAATTTTTAAATTTCTTGATTTGAAAATTTTCACTGCAATCTATCGGAGCATTTGGTGAATACAAACCATATGTTCACTTTTTTTGGTGGATACTCTTTACATGTTCCCCATATTGCGTATTGTTTTAAAAACACAGAATTGTTCGTGCTTCTGCTTTGTAGAGGTTTAAGAGAACGTGACGACGTATCAACAATCTATTAACAGAATTTTTGCCTATAAAAATAGTTAGAATGAAGAAACAAGCTATCGAATAACTTTTAATTAACAGCGTTACTACTGTTATTGATAAGCACAAAAAGGTCCTAAAAATCTTGTAGTTTGAGTTTTGAACAAAATGTTGGACGATCTTACCATTTAGCTATTCTGTCAAAGCAAATTGTTAAAAGGGGGTGATTTTCTCTCTATTTTTTTCTCTGCTTTTCAGAAACGCAACAAATTTCCTCTCAGCGTAAACAAAATTTTACAAAAATAATACCAGCACTCCCTCAGTGGTGTCAAGTAACGAGAGAGTATTGAAAGTGAAGCAACTCACTCTCAGAACGATGAAAGCGAAGAGATGAAAATAATACATCTATATTAAGCGTTTCATTCTCTCACTTTACAGAAATGCGTCCTCAATTTCTCACTCCATGATGTTCTCCAATTATTTCTCATGTTAAATTTAACAAAATACTGAATTGCGTTTAAGTTCTCTTTGCAAGCATTCTTACAAATGTACAAATATACAAATTTTTCGATTCATGTTTTTTTTTCGCTTCAATTTTTATTCATTAATTTTAAAAGCATATCAAGGAAATCAAGGAACATTATGTCATTAGGTACAATCCCGAGATATTGAAGCAGTTAAAATAAAAGATTCAAATGTTGGATCTTTTTTGCGTTTCAAGTAGGGCCAGAAGCCGAGCGGAGCTAAGTCGGCTGAAAATGATGGTTACGAAAAGATCCGAGTTAAATTTCTAGTGAAAATGCTGCTATGGAGTAAATATCGTTTTTACCGCGCCATTGATCTGTTAAGTGTTAAATTTTTCGTGCAATGTCTACGTCTGGTTTAACTCAGAATTTACGCACATATGCAGCATACTTGAAGGACTCTATCTAAAGTGAACTAGCTCGCCGGAAAGTGGGGGTTCAAAACGGAATTGCCCTATAGAACTTTTATAATTGTTTATGTCATGTAGTGTAAGTGTTGTGTTATGTGTACCTACTTCGCCAGCCAGTAACAACAAGGTAAGTTAGTTAGAAAACATTTTTATTAATTAACTAAACAATAGGTATGTTACATTAATGTCAATGATATAATCTATAATTAATGTTTGCAAGTAACAATGTGTATTAAAAATTAATACTACATAACTAACTTAAATAACAATTTAACTCACCAATAACCGAATGTACATTCGTAGATAAAAAAAAATTTATAATTTTTTTAATAAAAAAATTTATAATTTTTTTAATAAAAAAATTAAACAATTAAATTCTGCTGGCACTTCGCCCACAATTTAAGTCTTATTGAAGGATTTGAATATAATGAGATTTTTACATTGCAATCCTTGTTGTTGTTGTAATTCTTTTGTTTTTTTTTAAATTTTTGTTTACAATTTGTTCTTTTTCATTCAAATTTCAATCTGTTTCTTTTTTGAAGACATTTTAATCGTCACAAACAATGAAAATTTTCAAATTTTATAGAAATCTTTTTTCCATTTTTCTATTGAAACCGAACACTCGAAACTCAAATCAGAACTCTCTATTTTTCAAAAAAAAATCACCCGTCCTGAAGGTCTCACAGGATGCGCAGCCAAATAGGCCATAATGTCGCCGAAGACAGCATAGAGTTGCTAGTCGTGTACGTCGTGAATTAGATTCCGATGTAGATGATGGTCAAAAATTCCAACTTAATATGAATTTAAATGCGTAGCATAGCCATGCCACGAATTAATGTTAGCCCTTTTCGATAAAATGATATTTAGCAGAAAGTTGAAAGTAACGTTTGTGCAATGAAGATTCCAGAACTATTCGTTTGATTTTAAAGACGCGTAAATTTTAACAAATTTAATAAAATTCACATATGCACATTTTCTTATTTTTTTACAAATTCAAATTTTTCTCTTTTTTATTATTTATATTTTGACCAAGCTGCCAAAATCCAAAAATCGAATTCCTTTTTTTCTCTCCAAAAACAAATCAATTCCAAGTCTGTCAATTATATTCCAACTCATCAAAAAAAAAAGAAGACCTGATTGAATTTTTTTATTTTTGTTGCACGTAAATTTTTCTGTATAAAACTTTACCATCTTCTGCCGAACTCATTCTCCACACATATTGAATCGTTTTTGCAATATTAAATGATTGACTGATGTTTGTGTGCAAGTCCAGATTGCTCCTAGCAATTTTAAAGTTTCAAGAAAATTGAAGAAGTGAACATCTTTGTTGTGTGTAAGCCAAATATATATATATATATATATATATATCACACATTTATCTAAATTTATTTACTAAAATCATAGAAAAATATAAATTAAAGTCGAAAAAAGATTGAAAATTACATTAATGCTTAGAAATTAGAAAAACATAAAAGCAGATGTCTTCAATACATTTCTTTTCTTCCGATCATCGGTCATCGCAAAATTAAAAACAAAGTTTATACGAAATTAACTTAAGAGCAAAAAACCTATTGTTGTTTGTTGTTTGAAGACGATGTTTTATAAAACGAATAAAATTAACGGTACTTTTGAGCACTTTGAGCAAATTCTGCGCATGCACCTGTTTGTGCGCACACGTAACTAATAACCGTTACTCATGCAAACGTTTTATACGTTTGGGGTTTGGTAATGGGCAAAATGGCAATCTAAATCTATCTAAACCGTAAACTTCTTTCGTTACAGTACACTTTTAAAAACCTCATCGTTATCCACTTTTTGAGCGTCTCTATGCACCTGTTCGTTTATAACAGTCTTTATTGAGTTACGCATGCCATCGATCTCGCCTTTGGTGATGTCAGCTTTACAACGCTTATTAAAAGGAGCTGTTTGGGAGCCCTAGTTAAATAGTAGGGTATCTAATCCCAGATTAAATTTAAAATTTCTTAGCTTCAATTATTTAATAGTAATTTTACGTAAATTTAAAATTTCACCTAATAAACTTATAAAAACATAATTTATACCAATTTAACTAAACCTGATATAAGTTAATTCGCATTATTTGTATAACCGCGATTGCTGGCACAAATGATATCAATACTAATTTATATTACTATTTCTAAATTTACTTAATTAATATAATAATATCAATTACTGCGATTAAATAAAAAATTGTAATTTTTTGAATTATAATAAAATCACACGAAAATTTACATATAAATTAAATAAATAAAAAACTTTTAAGCCAAAATATTTATAAAAAATTTTTATCATAAATTTAAATGTAATTGCTAACAATAAATAATACTAATTATACTATTAATATTAAAACAAATTAATTCTAAATTTATAATTAATAATAGCAATTTTTTTTTCTTTTTAATACAAATTATTGAATTAAAATTTAAGAAGTATTAAATTTAAAATTTAAAACAATGAATTAACAAATCGTTTAGCGCTTGTTGAGTAAAAAATTAATTACTATACATGTGCCTGACGCTTTCCAAGCATTTTCATCAATCAATCAAAATAAGTTTTCACAATTGTTGAAAACTTTGTTTTTCTTAAGCCACTTTTTGTTTGTTTTCGTCTTCTGTAAATTGAAATTTGTTTTTTCTCTTTTAACGTAAACATTGTTATTTCTTAGTAATTACCTTTAATTAGTTCATAATTCCGAGTAGTTTTATTTAGCTTGAATAAATGAAAAATAAATTACTGTTTAAATATATAACAATTGCGAAAGTATAGTTATTAAAAAAGAATAAATTCCTTTGTATCGAACTACAGCTTCTTGAGTACTTAATACCATCGGCCTTAGCCTTCGGCCTTAGCGCAAGCATAAAAACCGATAAATGATGCTTGTCCACTATAGAGGGTGTAGAAATGTCGCAAAACATTAGCTACATACAGCTTACTTCCAACACCTCTCATATGACCCCATGCACTGTGGGTTTAGCATGGAGTATGCCACGATATTTCCAATAACTGAAAGTCTTCGTCAGGCTGTAAAAAAAGAAGCATGTTATAAGTATTCTTACTTTTCATTTCCCTTTTTTTTCGAAACAAACCTTCTGCTGTCGGCTGTCGCGCATCAACGATTCGGTGGCAGGCATTGTTAATTTACTCGTTTGGATGCAGTTTTCATTACAATTCGTAAAGGGGCACTTCCTTTTCTTCTATTTACATTCTGTTAATTCTTGGTGGTATTTCATGTTATTGTAAGCACCGATGTCAAGAAATATCATTTCTTGCAATGCCCATATAATTTGGGCATATAAAGGGCATTGCATTAAATTGTATCAGAAATTGTATCAGAAATTTACTGCGTTTAACGTCCCAATCAGGATTCGCTGCTATGGTCTTATGTCTTAATCTGGAATTAAATAGAAATAAATAACTAAGTTATAAATGACAATCAGTAAAGATAAATTCGAACTCACCATTGGAATACAGCGAATATTTCGAGGAGAGGGGAATTGAGAAAGATTTGCAGGGAGGAGCTGACACGCGGGGAAGTTAGACCCACCTGACGTTGATGTCTTTTATCTCTCTGAAATTTATTTCAGACAGCACCTTGAACAACTCGAATCCTAGCAAATTTGTCCGATGCAGCACACCTCCGCTGCACGATCCTGTTGTCCGGAGAAAGACATGCCGTGCCACTATTGTCGCGTGTGCACGCGCTTGCCTATATTCTTCTCGATCATGTGTTGCCTCATGCACGCGTGGAAGACCTCGTAAGCTTTCTTAAATGCTGCATGGACAAATTCTGTTGAGATAATTCGAGTTCCAGGTCAAGCTATTCCGTTAACTCTGGCAACCCTGCTATCTCGCTTCTCTTGGCAGAAAGCATCCAGCGTCCAGCGTGATTCCCTCTAAACATTCCTCGCATTCCAGTTGCTCACGGATGTAGAGTGCTATTGCATATGCTGTGAGCAGCCTTGGGAACGATTCGATTTTGGGTGTTAACGGTTGGAGAATGACATCTCCGAACACCTCGCCATCAGGGCCGTACGGTAGAAACTCCTCTTCGGCCTGCGCTTCAATTTCATAGCACAGTTTATAGATGAGGAGATAGACGTCCGCAGGTCTGACTCCTTCTGCCCAACGTTTCTCCGGTACGGTCCTCACTCTTTTGACAAGCACCGTTATTTCTATGGGCGATCGGGTCTTCCTCCTGCTGTTGAGCGCCATGTTTCTGAAAACTCTTTCCAAAAAATCCTGGCTTATCCTGTATGGCGCGAAGGTTATGTCAGGGTAAGCCTTCAGCAGCAGAAATAGGAGTCCTTTTTGAATATGCCGGCAGATTATTACAGGGCTTCCTGATATTTTCACGTTGCAAATAAGGCACCGAATTTAATGTAAAGTCTTTGAACAATTTCAAAATTTTAATGTCTTCTGAAGATGCGAGCCAATTCAATCCTTTGACAGGAAAATGTTTTGAATTGAAAAAAAATCAAAATTTGAGACTCTGAAAATGAACAAAAACCACTCAGAATGTGTATGAGAAAAAATACATAAATAATAAAAATATAATTCTGTGCATGTTTTGTTTTTTGTTTATTGTCGCATTCATTGTATGAACTTTTTTGAGTGAAATAACCAATTTGAGAATATTGTGAAAAAGCACTGGCTAAATAGAGAATATTGTGAAAAAGCACTGGCTAAATAAAGAATATTGTGAAAAAGCACTGGCTAAATAGAGAATATTTCTGATTTCTTCCCATACAAGCTTTCGCTCGCAGAATTTATAAAAATCAAACTTAACATCTCTCAGAATTTGCAAAAATCGAACTTACAGTTTCTCAATGGCTCATTATAGAGATAATAAGAAAGTAATAATATAAATAAATAAATATATATGTTTGTGACTAAGGAAGAAAAGTTAATATAACAAAATTTAATTTAATTAACTTTTCCTTAACAAAAGATAAATGCCTTAACAAGAAAATTATATAATACGTTATTGTGAGAAAGTAATATATTGTAGAATTTTTAGCCTTTAGACAATTAAATTATTATATTAAGGTTTTAAGTAATTAATCATTAATAAAAAAAAGAGAGTTAACTTATTTATTTCTTTATTGATTGAAAATGCAAACAAAAAACGAAATTTGGCACAAAAATAAGTTCAGAATTAACTTTTTGTTACCTCTCAAGTAAATTGCGCATTCGCCATGCGGGTGAGGGCCGGTTGAGAATAATACTTATTTTAGTTCGACAATATATTTGTTACAAGGATGATAAAGCGCGGTGGAGGGTGTGTTGTGGTTTGCATATCGCTGGCTCGAGTAGGAAATCTGATTTTTATTGACACTAAAATGGATAGTCACGTTTATCTCACTCCAATTTGAAGACTAGTTTGAAGACTAGCGCTAAAATGGATCTTTTGGGCAAACGAATCGCTCATTGTAAAAGGGTAACTGCTTTATGATCGGATTTGAATGCTATTGAAAACAAATAGCATCAATTGGATATAAGCGTGTTCGAAAAAATAAAATTTCCAATATGGAAGACCTTAAGAAAGCTAGTCGGGGAATGGAACAAGTTTGGCGTGAATGTAATAAAAAAAGTTTTGTTTTTTAAGAAATATATTTTTTGACCCTCAACTGGGACGCAAATTTTAATAAACGAAACGCTAATTTATCGTTCTGTATATAGGCTTTATTGGGCTACTGTGTAACGCTTATTGAAATAACTACATTAACATTCAAGCAAAGACTTTCACATTGAACTGTTTTTGCGCAATTAGCCGCAGAAGAAGAAGATATTGCTTGTTATAAAAATATGCTTCAATTGAATTAAAAGAAAACTCTCATAAAATCATCAAAGGTTTGTGAGAGAGAGAGAGAGAGAGAGAGAGAGAAAAACCCATAAGTTGCATACTCCGCGCTCTGTTATTGATTGATCAGATTGAGAGCCTGTTTGAATTTGGTCAAAGTTGAGAATAATTTTTCAAGTCAAACAAATTGTTCGCCTAATCACTTGGTAAAAGCTTCATCGGCGATGTTGAATTTAAAATTTTCAAATATTCTCTCAAAACAAAGCAAATTTCACAATAAAAATGCCAGCATAGGTGGAACAATTCAAGCAAAAATGCAATGTGGTGTAATCAAACAAATGCTGAGAGAGTATTGAAAGCGAAGAAATTTGGTATAGAATAGGTTTTTGAATTTTCTCTCAAATTCTCACGTACAGCAAAGTAAATTTTGCTCTCAGAAATTGAATTTCATATTCTCACCAAATTGAAAAGAAAATATGGAAATAAAAGTATAAATGTAGTGAATTAAGGTGACCAGAAAGCCGCTTTCTAAATATACATAATTTAAAAATAATTTTTTCCTTCCATTTCCATAAATAAATCATTTTAGTATTGTTAGTATTGTATTTAGATTGTATTTGACAAATACACTAAAAATATATTAAAAATAATCACGCCCTTACCTTAAATACATATATCCTGATAGCCAAGAGTGAAGCGGTAAGTTTTTATACTTTTTTTGATCTAATTTTACTTATACTCTAGCCAGACCAATAACACAGCTTTCCCATTTTCTTATTCTCTCTCTCTTTTACTTTTGCAAAAGTTCTCTTATTTTCTTCCACATTTTTCATACCACATTCATACCACATTGAAACGTTTAATTTAATAAAATTCAAATTTACATCATCAATGCAAAAAATCGGTACCTGCAGGCCTAATCCGTTTCCTTTTCACGAACAAAAAAAAAAATTAATAAATAAAATTGAAATTTTATTCTCTGTTTATAAAACTAAGTGGGTTAACTTTTAAACGTCGGGCCAGTTCTTCACAAGCCTTTAGCTGGTCAGGTAAATATTTTATGCCTCCAGCCTCATCTACTGTTTTCATAGCAGCTGCTTCCATGTCACCGGGTACCAAGACAGGCTTCTTTGGATCAATCTGAAAAGAAATCACAACATGGTAGTAAGAAATTTATATTTACCTTACGAGATAAATCATAGACATCCGCCAATTTCAAGCTAATACATGACTCTGTTAAGTGTTTTGTTTGTTTGTGGTCGTGGCAGCTAGTCTTATTTGATTGGCATATTATACTATTCTCCCCGTTGGGCGCACATAATGTCCATTTTAAAAATTTTGTTAAAAACCTAGAAATTACTAGCAATTGACTGCACACATGCGGACAGAGGAACAGACAGCACTTCTTAGCTACTGCATGTTTTACATTAATCAAATATATGCACACTGCACTGGGTCTTCCTAACGGCCCACTAATATAAGGGTCATAAATATGTAGCAAATAACTCGAATAGCATTTAATACGCACGGGTTGAGATTTGCGCAAGCGGCAGTTTAAATCTTCCAAATTTGTCTTAAAATTCGGAGCGAAATAACAGGGATCAATAGCAGCAAACAACTGACCCAAGTTCGCTCGCTGATTAATATCAGTTGGAGTCCATTTACGTATTTTGGTTGAAAAGTTTGCTCCAGCCATGACACCGGATAAAATCTCCACAACAGCACCGAGACCTTGATCAATGAAAGGAGTTTTGAATCTATTTACATTTAAAATTAAAGAATTTTACACCGCAAGTGATAAAACATTTGTTAACTTTCTTCGGATATTTGTAATTATCGAAATTATAAAATATAGACAATGTCACTCGCATTTTTCAAAATACGGGTCCATACTTTATATATTTGCTTTTACTTTATATTTGATATAGTTTTCAAAACGCGGGAAAAGGCTGTACAAACGCGTCGACGCGATTAACTTATAATACTCTGCTTAACTTGCTAAGAAAAAATAAAATAAAATTTTTTTAAACAAATTTCGATTCGGTTCAATTTCTATCATTGGGTAAATACATGTAAATCAGTTTTCGCATAAGTTGAAAAATTTGCTTTCGGTTCATTTCTTGTTCGTTTTCAAAAATATTCCATCATTTTTAATCTCGCGTAGCAAAAGTTGTGTAGGTTTTTAAACGAAAGACGATTAAGCTTTCTTTACATTACCATAACCCTTGTGACTGCTACCCGAACTGCCACCACCCAAAGGCATCACAATAAAATCTTTAGACGTTGCTTCGCGGTCAGTAGTTGAAGCGGCTTCCAATTTCTGTAGCCAACCTTCAGGTATTTTTTCACCTCTTCGACATTGAATTTCAATTCTTCCCAACGATGAGGCAGCCGTAGCCATATCAAGCAAAAACTGATCATCTTCTGCTTTCGCGCCTACTGAAATAGGATTTGTGCCAAGAGCAGCTTCCTTTCCGCCTGTTGGTGCCATTATTGGTGAGGCATTACTCATGGATATACCTACCAAGTCTTCTTTCATTGCTCTCAAAGGATACCAACCACACATTCCATAATGATTGCAATTTTTGGCACAAACCCAACCGACACCTACTTTTTTAGCTTTTTTTATAGCCAAGTCCATACAAAAATTTCCAACGACTGCACCCAAACCATTACAACCATCAACCCAAGCAGTGGCAGGGCTTTCTTTTAATATTTTTGGAACGGCAGTACCTTCGGCACTTTTTGTTGAAAGATCATTCAAATAATGTTGCAATCTATTCAGGCCATGACTAATGTACCCACGATAATCAGCTGCCACTAATAAATCAGCCTGTTGCTCGGCATGAATTTGCGGAACGCCAAATGCCTTAAAACAATCGATCATAAAACGTCTGGACTCGGCTACGCTTACCAATTTCTCTACTTGATTGGCACAAGTAGATCGTTTTCTTCTCAGAGTTTGAAAATCTGCAGAAGTAAAGAAGTGAAAGCGTAGTTTTTAGTTTTCACTAACTATTTACAATAATTGGTTGAACAGAGCTTAAGAGGTATTCATTCCATTCACTCCACTTTTGACTATTGAATTGAAAGTAAGTAAATAACAACTGAAGATTAAAGTCGGGTGTAATCCATTGTTATGAACGCGCTGTGAATTTAAGAGAGAGAGAGAGAGAGAGAGAGAGAGAGAGAGAGAGAGAGAGAGAGAGAGAGAGAGAGAGAGAGAGAG
>KK502834.1:155173-175368 GCA_000688735.1 Glossina austeni
TGTTAAACGTACTTTTTGTATTCAAATGCCTTCATCCCATACCTATATGTATATTTATTATACTTGCGCTTGTATATGTATGCATACTTACATATATTTTATAAATGCTTGTAATATTTACCTACACTTACATTTACTTATATTTTTACTTACATTCCTCTTTGAACTTCTTTATATACCCATTCATTTCTTCCCATACATCCTCTAATACTCTAATATACTTATGCTCTCATACCCACAATTTACGTGCATTACTGATTTTACATGGTAGGATAACTGTTATAAGACGTCCCTCTCAGATAGAGCGGTTGGATATTAAGAGTCGGTTTGTGTTGCTGACGTCGTGGAAATTTTCCCAAATCTCCTTGACAATAGCAAAATGCAAATGTGGAGAGACACACTTTCCGTTAAGGTCTCTGTTTACTAATATAGATTTATCATCAATAAAAGTAAATATGCATTTTGTACCAACAATCGACGTTGTAGGCATAGGCTCACATATGTCCTTATGAACTATTTCGGGTGATTAGTTTCCTTGTCTTGCTGCACTGGTAAATAGTTTCTGAAGCCATTTACGTCCTAAGCAAATAGCATAAGAAATATCATAATATATCTTTTGGCAGATAAATATTAACTATCCAACGAACTGTTTCTGTGAGAGTTCCTTTAGATGACCAACGTTTAGGTGTCCATAACGATTGTGCCGTTTAGTTTGTGCCAAAAGTTTATTTTTACATTGTTTATTGTTTACATTGGCACTTAATTTAATACTCGAAAGTTACCATTTTTGTTTTTAATACTTGTATTACCTCGATTATCGTTGCTTTCGTTTCTTGTACAGTATTGGTTTTTGTAACTCTTATCTTGAACCATGAACACTTTATTGCTGCTTGACTCACTTGGCCTGGATGTGCATGTTTTGCTACGTCCTTCTTCTTCGACTAAATTAGTTTTTATGGTGTTCAAACGAGCTCAATTGTCACATGATTTTATTTCAATTACCAGCTTTCCAAACGACTTATGGAGGCTAGCTAAAAGCAGAATTCCTTTATGGGGCCCTATGGCAAAGAAGCCTAGTTTATTCTTGGATACAGTTACGTAACTCTTCTTCGTATGCTTGCTTCATTAAGTTGTTTCTTAGAATTTATCACTAGATCTCTGTAAATTTTTTCCACGCTTTCATTGGCAATGGAACGGCAATATTCCAATGCCGTAATGGATAATTTATAATCTGCATTTATTGCTGAATATTGTGGAATATCAAGAACAGATAAACGTGTTGTAAATTTCTCAATTGTAAACAAATGCAGACTCGCTCCTTCAATTATTCCCAAATTTTTCATATATTTTCTTTTGAATTCGCTATACATCTCTTTGGTTTGTAAACAATTTCATATATTTTTTTTTATCTCGCTGTGTGTCCTTTTGAATTCGCTGTACCTCCCTGAATTCGCTGTACCTCCTTTTGAATTCGCTATACCTCTCTTTGATTTGTAAACGATTTCATGAAAAAAAACAACAAAAATGGCTTGAGACAGACTTATCGCTTATTGCAGCAACCAATTTAAATGATACATCAAATAATATATATATCAAAGTGCACTTCAATCTCCTTTCATTTTCACACTTCAAGATGTCAGTTAGAGGTTTGCGTAGAAATTGCTATTGTGGCGAAATCCTTGATAAAACTTCGGCAATAACTTGCAAGTCCCAAAAAAGATATGACGTTCTTCTAGTTTTTCAGCGCTTATCTTTATATTTTGCACTTTCTTTGTAAAAGTGAGATTTCTCTCATCTTAGCTCCGTAAAGTTATTTCATGACCAATGCGAAGAGTTTTACATGATTTTTCGAAACGGTAATTACGTCACCTACGTAAAAGTAACATGTTGTTCCTATTTGCTCACTTAGTACCTCGTTCTCTGCAAAATTCTTGACGCACTTTTTAAGCCGAAAGGGGGTCCGCAAAATTCATATTTACCATTTTCTTTAGAAAATGCTGTTGTTTTCCTATCTTGCTCTGCAAGCGATATTCGATGCAATCCTGATTTAAGATCAAGTATTGTAAAGTTGATTGCCATAGAAATTGTTGTAATGTGCTTGACCACTACGGTATTGCCGAGCTTGGACTGAGGATTATTATCTAAATGGAGCGTTATCGGTTGTCTACACCGTGTTGAATGATCCACGTCCACTGGTTCCACCACATTCTGCCTTTGAGGCCTATTGGCCTGTTGGCGTTTAGTTAAGTGAGAATTTTGCTTAATTGCATGTCGGTTGCTCGATTGTCAGTAGATGTATTCGTTTTCTGTTGTCTAATATCCGACCTCGATTTTACTTTGTCCTCAAGGCACCTAGCGTTGTTAGTAACGAAAACATATCGTCCATGATTAGATCCGACTTCCTGGACAACTGAAGGTAGATCACTTGCCCGAAAAAGTACATCCCTCAACCCTTTCCTAGTCCCTGATCTAAGAACGCGAACCGCGTCTACTCTGTATTTTTGTCACTGTTTTTAGGAATTTTATATAAATCACTTTTTTTTATTTTTTTATTTTTTTATTGTCTCACTTTGGGCGCCAGTAAGCTTGTGGGTTTTATTAAATTGATTTATTATTTATCCAACTTTTATGTTTTTCATTTCATATTTAATTTATTTACTATTTATCTTAATTACGTTAGTACGTTCTTATAACATTCTGTTGAGTTGTTCAACTGCTGGATTGAGTTGTTAAACACACCGCCATTGTACACATCAATTATCACCAACACTCCACTTTAGATATTCAAATGCTGGACTTACAAGGTATCAGATTACATTAAGCGATAAGAAAGCTTTAAGAGTTTTGGTTGGTGGTGATCGTGTAAACTTATAGGTGTTTCTTGTGTCGTCACTCATTGCTATTTTTCCGACATTGGCGCGGGAAACTTTTGAAAAAACATACATACAACAATATGCATATTTTAATTTACATTTTTGACAAAGATACAAAATTATTTACGTACATATTTTCAGGTAACGTATGAGGATTTGGAGCATCCTGCAGAGCCCTTCCACACCTTACAAGATTCCACCGTTCTCGATGTTCCTCTACGGCGAAGTAACATAATACAAGGAATTCCTCCAGGTGTGTATGCATTTCTCTACATTACTTGATTACTTAATAACAACATTTTACTTGCCATTATTTAGACGGTAATTCGCCTTATAACACGGTAGTCTTATAACCCGTTTTCATATTACGCAAACTTCCATGGTCCTCCTATAACACGTGCTTTCCCTTATACAACGCGCCGATTTCCCACTTCTGTACTGTGACTTATTTCAGGTAGCTTCGACAGCGAATAAACATAAATAAAACCATATTACGTATGTATAAGTTTTCTATTTAAAATGTTCTTGGTTTGATTTTAATAAAACGGATGTATATTTCGTTCATAGTATAGTTTATTCTCAATAATCGATTTAAACCGTCTTTAACGAGAAAAGTTAAACGTGAATCATTTGTGCATAACGCGTGCTCATACGAGCGCGTTGTACAAGTATTCTCGTACAACGCGGTTTCCTACAGCGCGGAACTAAAAACCCACGTGTTATAGGGGAAATTATTGTACTAGTAAAATGAATTAGGCCAGTTGGCGATAAGGTCCAGTAGAGTGACGAGTTTGTATTATTTCTTGCTCCTTTGTGCTTTATCAATGACAGCGGCAGTATATGATCATGTGTGGAAAGATGAACGATAACCAATTGATTACAAGCTTTGGCTAATTAAGTGTATTAATTAGACAATTGGACTAAAAATTTAAAGTTTTTCGTTTTGCTTCAGTTGTTTGCAAGTAAACAACTTTGTTTGGAATTTATTTTATTTTCAACTCTTTCATAAATGCAGTTTTAAACGACCAATGCTAACGAAAACGAGAGCGATTTTGCTTACGCTTGTTTTGACAATTTTGACAGAACATTTCTCTCACCTCTTGGCCGTCCGTATAACTAAAATAAAGTCGAAACTCGAAAATGAAACCTAGTCAACACCATACATAATCAGTCCCCAGTGCCTATATATGCGTATATTTTTTTTTTTTTTTTATGAGAATTATTTTTTCGTGTATGTCGCACTTTTTAATGTTTTAATAAATAAGTCCTGACTAAAAAATTAGATGAAAATAATTTCGATCGACAGCGTCCGGAAAATTAAATGCAGATGATACTTTAACATGTGGGAAACTTAATGAAAAACCTTCAACAACAATTCTAGTGTGCATTAATTTACGTAACAGACGATGATAGTGCAGAAGATGCTTGAGAAGAATTAGGAAATATATATATAAGCCACCCGCTCTAAAAGTCATATAGAATTTCCGCATAAAGTGTCTTTAAACATAAAAAAAGTTTGAATCATAAAGTATAAACGAATTAAATATCATTTCACCCCGTCTTCCCCGAATTCTCCGACGAGACCAGCTGTGCTAAATGAATTCCTGCTGGAATGTTACAATGCAACAAAAAGCTAAAGTAGGAGTTTCTCTCTGCTGAAAACGTTTCAAACTATATTAGAATATTAAGACCTACGTTGGTCGCGTTACAAATTATGGCGCCCAACGGAATGCTAAACACTTCCAAAATTTCTTTTTATATTTGTCTACATATATTTAATTTGAATATGAGTTGGTTGGCCATTGCAAAATATGGACACCAACGAAAATCTTAAACGAGAGAAATTTAAATGCGTAAATTGATTTAATTTCTGATTTTTATAGTAAGGCCTAAGTTGGTCGCATTAGAAAATACGGCGCCCAATGTTAAAACTAAAAACAGAGGAACTTATGTTTTCAACACAATTTAATTTTTTCTTTAAATTTTTTTTGTACATGGATATGGGTTTCGTCGCATTGCAAAATAATAGGTTTTTGTGAATAAGCAAAGCATTTCAATGGTTTCGTTATATTTTGCGTATTTACGTGATAGTAGTTGTTTGCTTAACTTAAAATAGCGCACAATAGAAGGCACAGAATTGCAATGCGAGAGGAATTTTATATAAGCTGAGAATTAAGTGTTATATCTGCCTGTGTTCAACATTGCTAAGCCAAGTTCATTAAAATGAATTAGTCACCATACAAAAGTTTGAGTGCTATGATAAAAAGGAAGACGATCGCTTGCGGGATTTACTGGATGTTCGTTTATGTGATGGTGTATTGTTGATGTGCTCTTAAGTTCATACAACGAACAGCCAATCGCGATAATAATACCGTTAAAAAGGTTCAAGAGCACTTTCGCCTATACGATTGCTATTGCTGCGCTGGGAGGAAGCATTCGTATTATTCGTCCTATTGTTATTTAGTTGAACTCCAGGTTTTTTCATGTGGTAGTTGGTGCTGTTGCCAAACTATTGGTAAACGATATATACGCTATTAGCAGAGGCAATGCTTTGATCTCACTTTTCGTAGATACTCTTTTTCACTTTTTTCTAGATACCCTTTTTTCTAAATGCCGTACTGTGGGTTCTGACGGCTAATAAAATTTGAACATTGATGACTTTACGTATATTAGATTTGTTATATTTCTTTACTTTTTTATACGGGTTATAGTTTTTACCTTTTCTGCTTCGTCAATCTGTTACCTGAGGTTTAGAATCGTTGAGCACAGCGGCAAATAAAGGAAATCTGGGATTCAAGTGACGAAGATCTGACAGGGAGATTCCCGGTATTAGCCAAAGCCTACAGGATTTCGTCACTCGGGGTATAATTTCTCTAGTGATACATTCATATAAGCTATGAATTTAAAACGTGGTACGATTTGGATGCCAGAGAATTATTACTTCTTGAGGATAAGAAGATATATGTCTGATGCCATGTGATTTTCTTGAGTAAGCTTTGTGTTCGAATGTTCTTAGCAAGGCTCTTGAATAATACACTCACTAAGACTTCAAGAGTAAAACTTTTTTTTGGTATAGTTTATCAGACAGACAAAGTTTGCTGTAGCACACGACGTTATATCCACACTCTTCCTCATCTAAGCGAAACCAGAATAAAAATTGATATACATATTTGATGAGCACACCTACATTTTACTTACTGGCTATATCGCCTATAATTGTAATATTAAAGTTACTTTGAAAAGGCACACAATACAAAGTTATATTAATAATTCTATTCGAAAGAATACGAACTGGCTTGAAAATTTAGTGTGTAAAATAAAGCACAAAAATTTAATATTTAAATTTATTATCTGAAATAAATGGGTTTTTGTTAGCAATCATATGATATATTAATTTGCTATATACAACCTCCAGGATAGCTAATTAAATTCTTATATGCGTAATGTTGCTATATAGGTGAGAATTGTACGGCATTAAAATATTGATTGAAACTTATATTGTAATCGTAATCATAGTGTACAAGTAATAATTTTCGTTTATGAAACCTTTCTCTGATCTAAAGTATATGATCAGCAAAGTTTGCTTTCCTTTCTACTGTTTACGGTGTAGAGTCACGTGTTCGCACGTCACTGTACCAATCTGTGTCTATAGGATTACTTTACAATGGAGAGAACCATTATTTGGTCATTCCGTGCTTTGCACAAATTGGTTATTTCCAAATAGACGGCAACGTTCACGAGAGACCAGTTACGTATTCAATTTTCGTTAGCAAAGATTAATAAAATACGGAAAAATTACACAGTTACGGAATTGGAGTGTTTTGCAGCCAAATTGAGTATTGAAAAGTTCAGATCGTATATCGAAGGGCCACCCATTACAATTATCACAGATCACTCCAGACCGTTTGACTTTACTATTGAATGCCGTAAAGGAAATCAAAATTGTTCCTGACACACTCTCCCGTGTGGACGTAAATGAAAGATTAGAGACTAACGATCGCTTACTCAATGTTGATTTGGAATTTCCTTATTTTATTTCTGAAGGATATGATCAATTGAAACGGACAATCGAAGATAATAAGACGAGTTTACCAGATATTTGCGTGTCTGATGGTTTTGTTTATGGAAAAAAAATTGTAGCACTGGAAATGAAATATTGGATGATACTACATGAAAATTGTGGATGCCATCTGAACTTCGACCCCTCCTAGTATCAGTAGATCCCCCATCATCAAAACACGGAGGTATGCGTAAAACGTTGCAGAGTCTTAAAGAAAAATATTATTGGTCTGGTATGCCAACCGAGGTACAAAATACAGCCAAGAATTGTGAATTATATCGGTGCAATGTAACCGGCGGAACTCAAAGACAAAAACAATAAGTCACCGAAAAACCCTTCCAGGATTTATATATTGATTTCATGGGACCATACCCAAGAACTAAAGACGAAAACACGAGTATTTTTGTTTGCTTGGGTCATTTTTCAAAGTTCATAATATAATATTTTAACCAATTTGGCCAGTGCTGAAAGAGTAATTAAATGCTGGGAGCACTAGGATTTCCACATATTTGAAGTACCTGAAATGATACATTCAGACAATGGTAAGCAGTTTATTTCAATAATTTTGCACAAGTTCCTACAAATTTTACATGACAACCCAACTTTTCGTGGGCATTATGAGAAAGCCTTCAAAGACTGTCAATCCATAATATTTTCAAGCTCATGACTAACAGTCATGGGATTGCCTCAGAAGAAAGCTTTGACGGTATACAAAGCTTTAGTCAGGTCTAAGATTGAATTTATGCATTCTACATCTTGTAGTTTTCCAAAATATATTGAGAAACGTAAACAAACATTCGAAAATAGAATGTTAACATGTTCTCAATGTCGTGTCTGGTGAATGCGTTCAAAGCTTTCTTTCGGGAAAGTCCACTTTGCAAATTGGTCATCAGTTCGATGACATTTGTTCCGGACTGACAGTTCGTAAAAGATTCCAGGTAATGTCCTTGGAGCGGTAGACTTGCATTAATAATCCTGCCAAGGAATTTGAAAGATGGTGTTTGATTAACCCTTGTAGCATTAATCGAGATGTTAATAACTTTCTTAGATCCTTTCGCAAAGCGGATCACATTAGATTTGTTTGGGTTGAAAGACATGTTTAAATCACCGCAAGGTTCGTAAAAAAGATGGGTCTTGATAGCAAGGTTGTAAACTGCCTCGTCGAGGGACCTTCCTGGCGTCACAACAAAGAAATCAATCGCATATTGAAATATATGGGTTCTGTTATTCTGAAATCGATGTAGGCTAGCTGTGTACATGTAGAAGAGGATGGGGTTCAGACAACTGGCGTATGGCAGACCTCCACGGGCTTTAAACAAATTCTAGCACTTAACTAGAATGCGAGATTAGAGGAAATTTAAAATCCAGAGCTGTACTAGTATTCCAAAATGTGTAAGGATTTCTCCAAGTTTGCGCAGATCGACACTTTCAAAAACTTTGTAGATATCTAGAGCGAGTATTACGACTTTGTTCCCATCCACATTCTCAGCTGAAATACTGAACGCAACCTCATTTAAACACATATCTGTGTTTCTGTTATGCGAGACCGAACGGGAAGGAGGTTTCGGGTGTCCAGAATCTTTATAAGTCTTGCGTTAATCATGGGCAAGTGATTTTTAACCAAGCCTACATAAAGTTTGCTATTAGCAGCATTCCATCTTGAGTGCTTTAACTTGTGTACAGCGCTGACGATGACCATTTAAAAATTTTCAGAAAGGTCTCGTATTGTCATTAGCACAAAGTTCTTGAATTATTTAAGCACGATGACTTCTTTTCGCCTTCCTTATCACCTTTTTTCATTCTTTTTGAACTTCCGTGAAGTTTTCAAAGTTGATGATATTTGCAAATCTCGCAAATTTTTGCTTGGAGACCTGCCGTTTCCGGAAAATCGCAGAAAGGGTCGCACTCCACCATGGCTTAGGAGAGAAGGTGTTTGAAGGTATTGAAAACAGCTGTAAATTGGCTTCATATTAGGCTGTAGCTTTAAATGAATTAGGCTATCGAACAATTTTTTCCGAGAAATTAATCCATTGATTCTTGGGGAATGCAGGTACGAAAAGTAATTGGAATATGATGACTATCTCCTAGATGCATTTCTTTCCTGACTTGCCATTGAAAAGCAAGTTGGATCTAAAGCGCTGCCAGTCAAGGAAGCGTCATTCGAGTGAAGGAAGATTGAAGCAAGATAGTTTTGTTAAGACAAAGGAAGCTACTAAAACTCATGATCTGAAGAAAGTTACTTGAGTATTTTGTCCAGAAGTTTCTCCATCTCAGTGGCTTTTATAAGTGGTGGAGAGGATTGTAGGTTTAGCGGGAATAACGGGCTGACTTATTGGACTACATGTGTGAGAGTACATGAGTAGTGGTTTGCCGTTTTGGAATATTGTACTGAGTGAGTTGAGGAAGATTTGATTTTTGTCTGGCTACGTAGTTGAATCTCTTTTCGGTGTGAATTTTGTTTACGTCATTCATAGTACTTCTTGTGTTGCTTGAAGTGGCGTTGTTATTTAGGACAGGAAGGTTTTCGTCATAATCCTTTCTAAAAGTCTTAAAAAAACGTACACAAGACTTCCCTTCGTACTCTCGGAAAGAGATGTTTTGAATGGCCATTGCTTTTTTCATTTCTTCTTCCAGTTTCCTTTTTGAACAGCTTTTATTGCGAACATTGGAGTCGGACGCGCCACAGGCTAAACAATTGGTTCGTGTACAGACACCCGACAAGCATGCTGAGGATTTACCACAACTGAGACAACTGTTTTCTTTGCTCTTGCATAATTTGGCGATGTGACCAAATCTGCCACATTTGAAACATAACTTAAGATATGACAAACTACAGAAATTGAATTTAATAGTTTTAGGGATTTCTTTTCCCTTGAGGCCCGTTTTAATATCGTTGGTAGAGATGCAATTTTTGTTATCGGAGTGGTCACGGCGAGATAGTCTGTTGACTGACTTTATTTCAATTTCGAAGTCTGCATTTTTCATAATGTCGCTTTCCTTCATGGGTATTGGAATATTCCGATTACTACTAAATCTCTTGGTGAAATTCCTAGAGCTATACTCCTTTGCACTTTGGAAGAGAACTCAAAGTTTTTGGTTTTGGAGAGTTGTCAAAGTTTTGCTGGACAATTGCTAATTGTCCTGATATGCTGGAGCCCACGCAAGTCGAAGTTCTTAATACGTTCAAAAAAGAAAAGGTCAGAGTTAAGACGAACACGTTGAACGTCCCCGATTTCATAAAAGTCATCTATCGCGTTACTTTCACACGGGTTGAGCTGCCCAGAAAAAGGTCTTAATTTATTCGAGGCCAAATTATTGTTAACATTACAAAGGGGAGTAATGTTACTGTCCGACTTCGGAGCTGTACTGGAGTTCGTTGGTTTTGATCCAGAACTGTCAACGTCCACAAGCATGTCTACATCAAAAAACTCAGTATAACGGCTTTCAGAAAGTCTTTTTCTCTGCATTATCTGACAGTTTATGACTTTTACGTTTTATCGATTCATGAGCCTTTGCAAATTTGTCAAAATCGTATTCCTTTAGAGACATATTTAACTGCCTCCCCCTTATGGGGCGGGCAACTTTTGGTTTTCGTGCTAGCTTAAACACTACAAAAAGCACAACCGACATACCCAAAGAACCAGTAGGAAGGGTGATGTAAAAAAGATTCGAGAAAAGCCAGAGAAAAGCTTTAAGAGTTCAGAGGATCGGAAAGATACACTTATCAGCCGCCACTTGGTGTCCTAGGTAACAAAAACAGTCAAAGTAGATTATGCAGGGATAGGAATGGTAGCAGCAGTTGGGGCCGCACGCCATGCAGAGTAGCATAAAGCTAGTGGATACTTCTTGACTTTTTTTTTTTTATATTTATTTATATTTATTAAAGATTAAAACTGAAGCAGCAAGATCAGCTGCTGTAATAGCTTATTTGCAGTGCAAAAAACAGCTTTTTAGTTGCAAAACACTTCAAAAAATTAGTTTATAAAAAATTTTAAAAGAGCGAGAAGAATTCTTCGTAACGGGAAATTATATATTATTCTCAAACTTAGCTTTCACAAATTTAACATTTTCGTTTTGTTTTAGTGGTTTGTAAATAAACAATTTTGTTTAGAATTTATTGCGTCTTCAATTTATGGTTGTTTTCTTTCATAAATGCATGTCTCTCTCTTTCATAAATATTAACTCAGAGAAGAAAATTACTCGAAAATAATGACTGCAGCATCGCGTAGATCAATTTTTCTTTTCATATAAAGATTTACATAAAAACTAACTAACTGTAACAAGATCTAATTTTTGGAATTTTGTGACGAAAATTGGGGCTGCAATTGTTAACGAAAAATAAAATTCTTAAAAGCAAATACGTAAATAATATTTAATGCAAATAAAATATACAGCAGTCTTGATTTACTACAAATACTAAGTAAGTAAGTAAGTTTTTGGACACTCTAAGAAATTCCGCTTAAAAGACGTAGCAAATTCTCATTTGGAGAATTTATTCCGTTTTCCCCAACTTGTTATGTTTTTTTCCACCAGTTATTCTCATTTAACCGAATTTATTCCGTTCTCCAGAATTTATTTCGTTATTTGCCACCACTTATTCTAATTTAACAGAATTTATTCCGTTGTCCAGAATTTATTCCATTCTTTTTCCACCACTTACTCTCATTTAACCGAATTTATTCCTTTCTCCAGAATTTATTTCATTATTTTCCACCACTTATTCTCGTTTAACAGAATTTATTCCGTTGTTCAGAATTTATTTCGTTTTTTGGTGAGATTTTTTATTCGCCATTTTTCTTATTTGTTGAAAGCAACTCTGTGCTCTGTCCATTTGCCACAAATGATGTTTTTTTTTAAATGGTCTACAGGAAAATCCAGTTAACGACTTTCTGTGAAATTTTACAAGTACAAGGAGAAGATTGTGCAAATTGGAAAAATCTTAAATAATACAAAAGATATAAAAAAAAATTGGAAAAAAACTGCGTTAAATCAAAAATTTGTGTAATATTTAACAAGTTATTGTAGAGGAAGTAGTTTTACCAAAATTAAATCAAAAATTTGTGTTTAATAAAACTCGTGTAGTGCTCAATAAATTAAGTTGTTGAAATAACATTTGGAATTACACGTGAGTACATTCATATATTTTGAAAAATATTTTTAAATGGATCTGAGTATAGTTTTTCTGGAAATCTCGATGGTATCTTCAGCGGCATTAGAGACTGTTTTCATTTATCAATCTCAATATCTATAAAATCTGAATATTCATAACTTCGTTATCGTTGGCGTCCAATAGTTTTTAAGGTAATAGAAGGTTCACTGATTTCGTCAAATAGATATAATAATCGTAGAGATGGGGAAGCAATAAATAATAAAACATTGCTACATCAAAATTTATAAAAAGCTGAACATGATTTTTCTTATTTAATTATTAATTTTTGACTTTTTGCAAGTTAACTTACAATGTCTCGTTCTAGTGCAAATACATAATGCTTGAAAAATTTGTGAAGCTTCCCGTTGGCGTAATTAATGCAGAATTGATCCAAAGAATTTTGAGTAAAATTTTTTAACCCGAATAAGTGTAATACACGATTGCCTTCTTGAGCTGGGTTTGTGCAGTTGTTAATTTTTGTACCAATCAAGCGAATGTTTTAGAATACAAAGCATTTGCCATAGTGCGACGGTTTTCGCGCGTCTGAAAATAGATAAAAATGTTGTAAAGAAAAAAAACTCAACTTTAGGCACGTGCCGACATGTGAATGGTGTAATAATTTATGTAATTCTCATTTTTAAAAAATTATTTAATGTAATCTATTACAGTGTGTGTACCAAATTTTGTCCGAATTTGTCCAAACACATACCTGGACCAATACTGGACCGATAAATAGGCAGAAATCAAAAAATTACCTACTCTTTGTGATTGCATTTATAGTTTTAAACAGTTTTGTATGAATATTAAATTCAAAATATATATAACCGCTAATGACTCGGGGCAGTTGTAGCCGACATATGCTTGGCGTAAGTCATTAAAATCTTGATTTGATCGAGTTGACCCTCAAGAGAATGTCTACCGTGTTATAGATGAATATCTCTTAAAAGCTGTGCGTTTTTGTCTAGCTTGCTTGCTTGGAAGCGGAGCACCACCATTCGTTCATTAGACAGTCTTGGTTAATGTAAATGCTTGTACCAAACCTTAACCGCTATCGATTATAAGCTATAATTCTTGTTCATTCAAGTTTCTATCTCCGTTTCTGTGGCTATGCGCGTTCCAAAAGCGGAGAACAGACGAAAGTCGACTGAATACGTCACCTATTAGGAATATATCTACTTTCTGAATGTTAGAAAGTGAAGAAGAAGAATCTTGCATACCCTCAACAGTAATGTTCTTATGCGCCAAAACCAACAGACATCCTTTCATATTCGAAAGAAGAATACATTTCGCGAATCTCTGGCGATGAATACATATCATAAGTTCCGCATACAACTGACAGTACTCTACTACAGGATCTTACAGAGGCCTAATAGATAAAAGTGTTGTATTTGTGTACTTTTTCATTAGTACACGCAGGTGAATTCAATCACCAAACTTGATTTTTCCGGTATGGGTCGAAATACCTATGGGATCGCACCAAAAATTTCGTTCAACTTTTTCAAAAATATATTAAGGGAATATATAAAGAACATATGTTTATCTTTTGCCGAATAAAATTCCAGATAAGCAGAAAGGACTTTAGCACCGAGCCTGCCAGTTGACCGATCTCCTCATTTTTAACTGAAATGCTAGGCAGATCTAGAATCAAATAACTAAATGTTTAGTAGAATGCGGCCCATAGATTACGTGCTCAAGATTTTTGGTTGTGACCATTACAATCATATAGATAGATGTATGTAGGTGTGTTGAAAACATTACTTGTCACGTATCAGTTTTCCTGTATTTCGCAGCAAGGATCGCCGCTCTTCTTCCCGTCTTGGAAAAAAAAGATCTCCTGACGCGACTTCGCACTAAAAAGTAAATTTTTACGCATTTATATTTTTACGGATTTACCAGTGCCATGCTTAAACCCTCTTATGCCTTGCTTGACGAAACATGGTCCAAAATCTTTTATGAACTAAGTGATGTAGTCAAAATTACGCAGCAGTTCGTTCAACTCAATCGTTATTATTGGAAAATTATTTTCTTGAAAACTTCGATCAAAATTGCATTATTGCCAATAGGTGTATAATGTACTTTCAAAACAAAATAGCGGCCCAAGACTGTAAATAGGCGGAATCAGACTTTCACAATGAGGAATTCGAGACTTTTATATATATTTTGTTGTCATATATATTCCATATCACCCACCAATTGTAAATTTTCCTGTCTTGTTTATTAGAGATACGTGAAAGTAGGAAACGTATTAATAAGATTTTCAACATTCGAAAACGTGCAAACATAATTTTCCTTTACATAATTCAGCTGCCGGCCGAGGAAAACGATTAGCAGAAAAGCAGGTTAACGGATTAAAACTGAAGCCATGAAGTTAGGTGATTGTAACATGCCTGTAAAAATGTATATATGTAGACTATTTACGAAAGGCAGTTTAGTCGTGCGAAAACATTTGAGTCGGAATAGAACATTCGAGTCGAAAAAAGAATACTAAAGTTGAGAGGTCGAGAGTATTGCCAAAGTAAAATGTAAATAATCCTAGCCTTAAAGAATAGATTGTAAATAAAGAAATTTGGAGTTAAAAGAATTCTGAATTCTGTTGAAAATAATATCAACGATCCAGTGATACGGACCGTATCGAGAAAAGCGGAAATTTGTAACAATATGTTAAAAAGCGTGGCCAAGATCTTAAAAAACGCGGTCAAAACGTTAAGAGATGAGCTTAAACTCCGCAGCTACATGTAAAAAAAAATAATAAATTGAAATTTATAATAGTAAAATGACGTTTCAGCAGTAGGTTGAAAATACATAGAACTTTACCGAAAAATATAAACATACAGAATTTATAAGTTTTAAGCACACCTACAGAATTTATAAGTTTACAACCAAAAATTTCAAATTGTTTTAATTTCCAGCACATGTGAAGAATATAGTAAATAACCATTCGCAATGTGTATTTAAAATGTTGTAGCATTGTTTACAAAACTCTCCACTGTGTCAGTTGGCATCGTGTCTTTATTATTACCTACATGCTGCTCTACGATCTTTGCTTTTAGTCAAATATTGCCTTGAGACACTGCCGCCATTACGTTTATTATGTACTGCCTAAAGAATTATTTTTGTTTATGTTTTTATAATACTAAATAATTGATAAGTGGAAGGACTTTATTAATGTTTGCTTTTTTTAAAGTTTGGAAATAATTTCGTGAGAAAAATTAAAACTGACAAAACGCGAAAAATTTCCTATTAAGGTACATACTTTATATTTTTGTGCGGACATCGACCTTGTAATGGCTATTTTCTATTTGAAACATAACAAAATATCCTGTTTATTCAACTTTCCTGATCGAAAATATTTGATTTACGAATATTTAATTGCTACTAATTGTTTGTGCGTTATTAAAGGAAACCTTTAGAGGTTGATCATAGTTCTGAAATGTTGCTCTTAAAGCAGCACTGCTTAGTGGGGTAGATGACAAAACAGTTCTACAAAACAGTTCGTCGTGTTTTAAATTAAAAAAAAAGTTTCCAAAAAATTTAAGAAACATCTAAAACATCAAAAGGCGGAGCTGACAACGTTAATTTTATAAGATTCAGTTCTAGTTATTAATTTGAAATTTACATTTAATGTTTTTTATAATTTTGAATTTTTATTACTTTGAAACGTCAAAAATGTAAAATTTTTTTGTAAATAAATTGAAATAAATAAAAAAGGTCGTTGTTTTATTTTTATTTAGCTTGATAGTTATCTATATTTATTTTGCCTTTTTATATTTAATATTAGCGCTTTGGGAACTATTTATATGAAAAATGAATCTGCAATTAATATGAAATGATTTTAAAAACAAAAAAGCACAAAGAGTAATAGGTAATAAATAAAAATAATTACTTTATTTAAAATTTGAGATTTGTTGGGCAGTCTTACTGGGAAGTGCTGCAAAAACACCGCTATAATTTAGCACATGTGCCGATAACTTGAGAGGACTATCTTTACAGACAGTTAATACATTGAAAATTGTTCCTTGTGTTCGCTGCTTGTTTTTTTATATCTAAAGATTAGTTCGGACAAAATACACAAAAAAGAGTTTCTAAATTTATAATAAACAGGTCTCATTTCTTCTTGTGCATTTTTAATCACTTTTCACATAAATTTATCAGTTCGTCGTGGGTAACTCGTTTATAATTGTTTTTTCTTATTCTTTCTTTCAGGTTATTTATATTATTATATTTATTATTTATTTTATATTATTATACTTACACTATATATATATATAGATGGCATACATACCCGACGACCAATTTAGCAGGCTTTTATACAGATATCCAGAGTTGTGGGGTATTGACGGAAGAAGAACGTGTAGGGTAAAGTTGAGGGAGTGACCTGATCTATTGACAAGGAAAATAAATAATTTAGTAACCGAAGAAGTTGCTAAAGCCAAATTGAAAGCAGTTAAATTGTGTCTAAAACGGTTAGATAGGACGAAGGGGAGCGGTTGCACGTCAATGTGCGTACATGTGGTACGCAAATAAATTGGGATTGACGCAGACAGGACACCGATTGACGGACCAACTGATTGCAGACGGAAACATAAGAATTGAAATTGATTACAACGAATTCTTAGTGTTTGACGAGACGAACGTAATAGATAAACGCTCTTTACTGGAGTTAAAGAAACTGACAGAATCGTCAGAACAGACGCCAGAACAGACGGCGGAACAGACAACAGAACAGACGCGATTTAATGTCGAAAGCCCTGCTAGGTATGGTAACAGGTATGATAGTAATGTATACAACGAGGGACCGTCCACATAAGCGGAAGCAGCGTGGAAGGAGGTAACTATCGTGGCCTACAGGGAAGCCAGGATCTTTTGGAGCGACGAGATTAATTGACTTGCAAGTGGGAAGTTGGGGGAGCGGCTCCAGGACAGAGAATGAGTACCACCTCATCGACAGTATAGAATATAGAGTAGAAGACCAGGCCGAAGAAGAGTTCTTTGACGATGTACACGCTGGTCATGTCAGCATAAAGGAAGAGGAATACGTGCGGCTGCTCACAGGATACGGAATAGTTCGATACATCCGCGAGCAGCCAAGTTGCCAAGCATGTTTGAAAGACCTCACGCAAAGAAAAAAAGATGCCTGTGAAGAAGAAATCGTTCCTAAGAACCCCAGAGACAATGTGATCCCCACAAGCGAATACTTGAAAGCGCAATGCGCAACAACGGAGGCCCACGAGGCTTCCTACGAAGCCTATGATTTGTTTTGCGCGGCGATGGACCAGCATATGGTGGAGCGGCAAGCACGTGCAGGCAACTATAGCGGCACGGTTTGCGATCTTCAGAGATGGAGGATCCTGTAGCAGTGGAAGCAGCCACCACATCAACCTGCTTGGCTACATATTCCAAAAGCTATTATCAGCGAAACATTGGAGGGAAACATTGGAGGAAACATTGATCTCCAACGTTTGAGCACTCTAAGGTAATTGCAATATTATATAAATGCATTTATAAATTACTTGTTTACGTTCTAATTTTTTACTTTAGATTAAAAAAGTGCGCCCATGATGCAAGTTAAAGAAAATCGAGCGGCAAAGACAGCAAAGTAAATGTAATTACAATATTATATAAATATATTATAAATTACTTGCTTACGTTCTCATTTTCTACCTTAGATTAAAACAGCGCCTTCGCCCACCGGCTCATATAGATGAAGATATACCAATGGTAAGTTTGCGTTTACCACTTCTTATTATTATGTATGATTATGCATTATTGTTACATTATATTATAGTGCCCGAAGTAGCTGAAACTTATAGCATAAAAGATTTTTATGCGATTGGATGTTATATAATCAAATTTTTAATCTTACCAATACTAACGGAATGAGCAATTTTGCTTAAGCCGGTTTTGACAATTTCGAGAGAACGTTTCTTGCACCTCTTGTGCATACATACAGCTAAAAAGGTTGAAATTCGAAAATCAAAACGTAGTTAACACCGTACATAATCAGTGCCCAAGTTAAACTGAATTACGGCTTCTTTCAGCAGATCCACTACACTTACTTTTTAATGCCATTTATTTAATTGTCCTCTGAACGTTAACGTTTTCTTTTAAATAAGGAAACAAAGTTCAAATGAAAGGGGATATTACAGAGTTTAAGCACCTACAATGAAGACAAAGCGTGAATATAAGTAAAAACAACCCCGTCTATCAGTTTTGTTGGATAAGTATACAATACAAATTATTCACAGTGCGTACAGTCTGTGACTGTCCAGGGTCAGCTAGGAAAAAAAACATGATTGCTCCTGGTATGACGGTACACACTAATTATCAACCTTTTTAATATTAATATAACATTTAGCAAATATTGTTTGCACTTATAAAGCCGATTATGGAGTCTTTTGCAAAAACTTCTTGCAAAAGCAGCTTAACCATAAGCCAATGCAGACCATTTGTATCCGAGCTAATACGAGGAACGGCTATTTTATTAATGTAACACTTTAGCTACAAAAAAAAAAAATATTAAATCACTGAGCTCGATTGCATGTCTGCAGCGCTAGTGACCATGTTTCCTCATTGCATACATTGAAATGCGCGGTAAATGATTGTGCGCCCGCTCAAGTTATCTTCGCTTGTTACCAAATTATAAAAACAACGTCCACCTAGATCTACAACGAAAACACCTCCAGGGTTTGTTCTTCTTGCCTATGCGTTTTACCAAATTTGCGGCTGTTCGACGCACTATCAAAGTAAATGTAAAACATGCACTCATATAATATAGGTATTATTTACTGCAACTCCTCTCATTAATAACAGAGTGGCTGCTACGCAAAGAACGCACTCCTTTCTCTGGGACGCGCACATTGGGTTCAATCAGAATAAATTCGCCAATTACCGTGTCGTAGGTAAAATCGTTTACGTCAAATTTAAGACAACAGCTGTAGCAAAACCGTATAAAGCATATCCAGCTGGTACGATTTTTTTCCACCACTTATTCCCATTTAACAGAATGTATTATGTTCTCCAGAATTTAGCAATTTCCAGAGTTTGGCAACTGACACGCGCGAGACCGTACGGTTTTGATTGTTCTTATTGCTTTATACGCATTTAAAGGCTAAACATTTGTATTAATATAAAAGTGTTAAGATTGTAAAAGTGAAGGAATCACATTAATTTTACTGAAGTTTTTTCGTTGATTTTAATTTTGGTTCTTGCGATCAGCTCTTGTACTCTTGAGAATAAGTATTTTCGTGTTTTTGTTTTCGGTGATAACAGCTTTTCTCTTGGCTTGCTGTTTGTGTGTGCTGTTTGTGGCCAATTTTTTCCATTTTCGGACCTGAAGACTAGACTGTTTCGAAAAGGAAATTTGGAAAATTTCAATGTTCCAACTTTACTAATTTCCAATTAACGAGCAAAAATCCAAAAGCTTTTGTTAAAAAAAACGCTTCACTGCGCGCATCTGCTCCGAGCGATTTGGCCCATTTTTAATACCAACCTACGTGCAGAAACTTCCAATGTTTTACTCCGTTTGAAGTCGATATCATTATTTTTGCGACCAGAAGAGTGCCAACAACACACACCAACAACGGACACAAAGGCACGCAGACGCACAGACATGGCTAAATCAACTCAGAATATCACGCTGATCAAGAATATATATACTTTATAGGATTTCTGAAGCTTTCTTTGTGTTTTACACATATTTCGGAAAAAACGCCACATCTTACATAATAAAAATAAATAAATTACTAACATTGTTTGTTTATATTATTTGTTTGGTTTGAATATATTCATAAATATCCTCTACCATGAAAATATCCCCAACATGCAAATTATTTCATACATTTCGTAAGTATCCAGACAATTCAAATACGTAAAGAAAAACTCAAGAAAGAAGAACAAAAGAAATTTTGTGTTCTATTTCACTTACATGCACAAAAGATTTTTGTGCAAATTAATATAAATGAGTAAATTGAGAATCGTTGTGAAAAAGCTTTGGTAAATTGAGAATCGTTGTGAAAAAGCTTTGGTAAATTGAGAATCGTTGTAGTGTCAAATTTATGTCTAATTTAAGAGATAACTTTTGTTATTTTGTTTTCTTTCTCTTTTTTGGCTCTTC
>KK502834.1:176034-194583 GCA_000688735.1 Glossina austeni
TAGGAAGCGGCGCATAGACTTCTACAAATTGTTCACAGAGACGAGAAATAGTTTCTCTCTCTTCTCAGAGAGAGAAATATAAATCATCCTCTCCCCCAGGCTGTTCGAATGTGAACGCTGGTCACCAGATTGGGCAAGTTGCACAAGCTGCTTGTGCAACGACGATAACCCCATCTATATTCTCCCCAACTCTAAACACCCCAGCCGTGAACCTCCTGTTCTCAGTAATGACATTTTCTTGACGGCAGTTCCTCCCAGAAAAGCAATATTTGTGTCAAGACTGGCACCTGAAACATCGGTGGATAACACAAAAAGTTATCTGGCGGGAAATCCCCATCAGTCAACTTAAAGCGCGTTAGCATTTTCAAAATGTCTCCTTCTCAATCGAGAGCAATTTCGTCTTTTAAAATACTAGTTCCGACTGAAAACAGTGATATGTTGTTAAATAAACCACTGTGGATCCTTAATGAAGGAATTTATCCCGCGAGATCGTCCCCGTAATACCAAAGCAATAGGCTTGTCGCCTTCAAAAAACTAAATGTTTCTTCAGGCTCATTATCTTTCATTTATCAAAATGTTAGGGGCCTAAATTCAAAAATTCGTTCAACTTTCCTAAATTCAGTAAGCACGGAGTTTTTCTGTTTGGCCTCCACTGAAACTTGGCTAAAACCCGATCTTCATTCGTCGGAACTTTTCCACAATTCTTTCCAAGTCTTTAGAAATGATCGAATGAATCGCAGTGGTGGTGGCGCATTAATTGCCATATCTGCGTCTGTCCGGTCCAATTCAATACAATTGCCCACTTCTCCTGACGTTGAATTTATCGCCATTCGAGTGAAAATGCCTAATGGACAGCTATTTATAACCTGGTCCTATATTCCCCCAAATTCTGATATCTCCATATGCAAGAAACAGGGTGCCCTCATGTGTGAAGTGGCCAAGCGGTCTAGACCCACCGATATGGTCGTTGTATTGGGTGACTTTAGCTTGCCTCAAGTCTCTTGGTGTAACAGTGAAAATTCTGGTTGTTTAATTCCTACTTCAAAATCTGATAGAGCTGTTGTGTTCTCTAACGAATTATTTGACCATAATTTAGGTCAATATAACCGTACCTTTAATTGTAATGGTAGACTGCTCGATCTCTGCTTTGCCAATTTTCCCAAGATTAATGTTAATCGTTATCCTCCTTTTAGTTTACCTGAGGGCTTTATTATCCAGCAATGTGCACTTCCTTTCATCACAAGTATGATGGTTCGTTGAACTGCCTTAATATTCCAAATCCAACCTTTTCTAGCAAATTTTATGATTTTCATAAAATTAATATTGTATTGCTAAAACCTCATCTTTTACATATGAAGCTTGATTTCTCAACCGAAAGTATTGAAAGCTTATTGCCATCTTTCTACAATACATTAAATCTAGCTATTGCTGCATCTGTTCCGATCAAGCATTGCCGACCTCGAAGCAGGTGTCCCCCGTGGTTTAATAAAACAATTAAATATCACAAAAATAGAAAAAAAACGCTATTCACAAAACATTCGAAAAGTGGCTCTGCTCTCGACTATTTCGCTTACTCGGTGGCAAGGCATAGATTTAACTCTCTCAACCACCATTATTATTGCAGGTATCTTCAGTTCATTAAATCCTCTCTGTTTGCTAATCCTAAACACTTTTTTAAATTTGTTAATTCAAAAAGAAAAATTTCCACACATCCCTCGCATATTTCTTTTAATGGGTCTGATTCCTCGGATGATTTTGAAATCTCAAATCTGTTTGTTGAGTATTTCCGTAGAAACTTTTCGACTGCTAGTTTCGACTTATCAGCAAACTACCCATGTCCTATAACTAACTAAAATACAGTTGTGCGCCTGGACCTGATGGAATTCCCATCATGTGTACTTAAATCTTGCGCTGTCGAGCTATGTTGTGTTATCTCAAAGATTTTCAATCAATCCTTGAATTTAGGTGTTTTCCCTTCGTGTTGGAAGAGTAGTTTTCTTATTCCTATTCACAAAAGTGGAAGTAGACAACTTGTTGAGAACTACAGAGCCATAGCCATGTTGAGTGTCTTGCCCAAGTTGTTCGAACGAATTGTAACTCATCATTTGACCTTTGCCATTAATTCGTATATTTCTCCAGCATGGCTTCCGTAAAGGGCGATCCACGGTCACCAATTTGTTACAATTTACTTGTCATGTTTTCAAGGCTTTTTCTAGTGGCGTTTGGAGTAGGGAGTTTGATGCTTGGTTAGACCTATACTCCAATATGCCTCTGCTGTGTGGTCTCCTTCATATAGGTGCTATGTAGATTCAATTAAATCTATTCAAAAGCAATTCTTGCTGTTTGCTCTTAGGAATTTGAGTTGGGATCCGCTTGCCTCTCTTCCTCCTTATGAAAATAGGTTGCTTCTGTTGTTCTTACCGTCTCTTGAGAAACGTAGATTTGTTCTAGGCGTTTCCTTTGTAATCAAAGTAATAAATGGTGCTATTGACTCGCCTTTATTACTTGGTGAAATTAGCTTTAATGTCCTTAACCTCTTCTCTAGGCACTTTATCTTGGTTAAGCCTAGTCAATGTAAATATAATTATGAGCTATTTAACCCGCTCAGAGTTGTTTGCAAGAACCTAAATGACGTCTATCACCTATTCTGATTATCGAACTCTTTAAAGTCCATTAAAGCAACATTGGTTAATACACGAGATTTACCAATGTCGTACTTAAACTAGCTTTTAACTCTAAAAAGTCATTATGATTCGAAAATTAATTGTTGTTAACTATTATCGGTAGCCAAGCTTATGCATGTTTGCGATGGCTTAGGGGTTCATTTGCAATTTGGTCATGTACAAATTGTAAATGTGGCTCTATGCTAGTTGCGTACATGCTTTTTTTCTTTTTTCCTTCCTGTTTGTTTAATTTTTACTTATACTAAGTTTTAATAGTATTTAATATAAGTTTTGCTTTAAGAGTCAATTGAACTCGACTGTTATTTGTTTAGTTGAGTTTATGTATGAGTAGAATTATTATTATCATTTAACAAAATGTATCATGTTTTCTTCTCACCACGTCTTCTCATTTAACAGAATGTATTATGTTTGTTCCACTACTTTGTTGCAATGATTGCATTAGTTATCATCACACGAGAAAAAATATTTAAACTAGCAACACTACGTTATCGTTGCCAGGCTGCTAAATTGTAAATGAATCAAATGCTTTTATGTACAAACGTCATTACGTCAATAACTAAGAAAACGCTGAACATAATGTAACGGTTGCAACTGAAAAAGTAGTGCTGCAGCGAGTATCACATTAGATATTACAGTTTAATAGCAGTAAACGTCGTCATGAGTGATTGAAATTTTTCTTCACATTTCATGGAGGTTACAGTATGACAACATTAGAAGCCGTGATTTTGTTGTTGCAATTTTTGCCGTTATTTGTTATTGTATAACCTGTTGAATTTCTGATTTTGTTAACTTTTCGACGTAGCACTGCAATATTGCGGTGGTTTAAATATTATTAAAGCACAAAATTAATAAAGGGACAAATTTCTTTAAATAGCGATTTTTTTAAGCAAAAGACAATTCTAATTACTTTCCATATTCGCAATATTGGTAATCTAATATTTATAATTAATAAGCGATTTTTGTTGTCGATTTTAACAAAAATGCGTACGAATACTCTAACAACGTATGAAGTTCGAAACAGCCATATCATTTTTTGTTTGTTTCCAAAAATGAATGACGGCGAAACTGCACAAAATCCAAGTGAATAATTTTGCAATAGTTTTTCAGACAGAAGGACTTACATTTTTAATGCACAGCGACATGAAAATGTACGAGAATTGGAAATATTAAATTTGGAAAAAAGCCTAAGCAAACCCAAATATTGGTCTGTTCTAAAGCAACTGAGAGAATCCATTAACCCTGTACGCCAAATAATGCTCGAAAAGGAACTTCAAGTTTTAACGAACGAAAGGTATCAAGTTTAACGAATCGTTTTACCCATGGATTGACGGAGGACAAAAAGTTCATCAAATAAGCGGTAATACCACAGATTGGCGGATCTGGAATATGAGAAACGATGCTGCATATTTAAAACACATGACTTTTTTAAAGAAATGCGCTATTTCTGCAACGCTTTTTAATCATCAGCTGTTTCATTAGCAAATTGCAAAATATGTACTGTTTTGTTTTTCCATTAAATAACAACAAATGTAGTAGAAGTAAAAAGTGAACATATCAATGATTTTTATGTTGAACATCTTAAAGGCCTTTTTTAATAAAATGCTGGAATTATTGTCATTCGGACGAAAAAGCATTACTAATTCTTTGAATATATATGTGAAAACAAATACTGGTCGTACGTTGTCGGTCAATTTAGAACCTAAATGGGATATAAAGAACGTAAAGGAAATTCTCGCACCTCAGTTGGGATTACAACCATATGAAGTGAAGATTATATTCGCTGGTAAAGAACTCAGTGATGCCACAACAATTGAGGTCAGAAGCCTTCATTTAAGTGCATAATTATTTAGAATTCTTTTTCATATGTCCACTAATAAATATCTGTGTACGTTATTACCGTTATTATGATAAACAACTAATAGTGTCGTAGGAGAATATTATTGATTTTTGATCCCTGTTGATGTTGTTGCATTGAATGCAACAAAAAGGGGATTATATGTCATAAATACATCATACGCTTAACTAGAATTTGCTTCGAATTAACTTTATTTGTTGCTTTTAGCAGTATGTTCAAGACGGCGAACGTTCAGACAACAAATGAAAAATTGGGCTCAAAATTTATCTGTCCTAATAATTGCTAAAAAAATTAATCCACTTTGAGAAAGGAAACGAAGCAGTGATTACTTCTTTGTCAGCGAGTAGGAGAGTTAGTAAGATACTACTAACATTAAAAAACGGTTTAGTTCAAGCGCATTAGTAAAAAAAGCAGAAATTTCTCAACATTCGTTTAGTTTTTATCTCTTCTTAAATATTTTATTCTCAATAAATCATTTTATCATCGAAGATTTCGCAGGCTGCATAGATTGCCGACCAAAGCAACCAAGAAAGGGGCAGTCCACTTAATTGTATTGCTTCCTCCCTCTTTTTTAACAGGGATCACAATCGCAAAAGAAGGTAGAAATGCAACATAAAAGATAGAAAAAGTTCAACTAAAGCTAAAGTTGCTTTTATGAGAGCAATAAGGGTGTCGCAAAAACAACCGGATGACCGTGATGATTAACTTAATTAAAAAATTACTTTAGAATTTTCATTTAGTTCTTTAAGGAAATAGTTATGCAAGACGTGCAAAATCTCTTTGTTTCTCAGTAGGAATGCGATTTAGGACAACAAAGCATCTTGCATGCTGTGCAAGTACGTGCAAGACCTGCCAAACAAAGAAAGAAGTCTATGCACTCCATGGTGACAGAAGAGGAAGCTACGTCTGAAGAAGTGCCTTCGAAACCATTATGCGAAACTTTACTAGACGTTCAATTTCAAAATGAAGAAAAAGTGCAGGGACCAGAGACAGGTATTATGCTTATGTTTAACGATGCAAAGATTCTATGATTGACAAGTAACAATTGCCTTGCAATATTTCTATAGTACGTGAACATGAAAGGGTTCATTTTTTTGTACACTGCTCCCAGTGTAATAAACTATGCAAAGGTAAATTACGCGTACGCTGTTCATTGTGCAAAGGCGGTGCTTTTACAGTGCATCGCGATCCCGAGTGTTGGGATGATGTACTGAGGTGCCGTCGCATACGCGGTCATTGTGAATCTCACGAAATTGCTTGCGTCGATAACAAGAATGATGGCGATCCGCCGTTTGCAGAATTCTATTTTAAGTGCGCTGAACATGTTTCTGGCGGGGAAAAAGACTTTGCAGCCCCATTAAATCTAGTCAAAATGAATACTAAAGGTGTTCCCTGCTTAGCCTGCACTGATATCAGGTAAACATGGAACAGACACCCTACTTTAATGGACAAAAAATAATAATTTCTGAATGTTGTGGCAGTGAGATAGTTCTAGTTTTTCCCTGTGCTTCAAAACATGTTACATGCCTTGACTGCTTTTTGCAATATTGTCGCTCACGGTTATTAGAACGGCAATTTATGCCGCATCCAGACGTTGGTTATACTTTGTCATGTCCCGCTGGTTGTGAGAACTCATTTATAGAAGAAATACATCATTTCAAGTTGTTGACACGTGAAGAATACGACAGGTACCAACATTTCGCCACAGAAGAATATGTGCTGCAGGCCGGTGGCGTTTTGTGTCCACAGCCTGGATGTGGGATGGGCTTGTTAGTCGACCCTGATTGCAAGAAGGTTACATGTCAAAACGGATGTGGAGTAAGATATATTCTTTCATTTTTACTGACATCTGCTCACTAAATATTGAAAATTTTAGTACGTTTTTTGTCGGAATTGTCTACAAGGTTACCATTTAGGCGATTGTCTTCCAGATAGTGTAAATGATGGAGATTCCAGTTCTTGTGAATATTCGGTCGATCCTAATGTAAATATATGCATGCATGTTAAGAACTTTCTAAAGAATTGTGGTAAACATTTTAGCGTGCCGCTGAGGCTCGTTGGGATGAGGCTAGCAATGTAACAATCAAAGTCTTAACAAAACCTTGCCCTAAATGTCGCACAGCTACTGAAAGGGATGGCGGCTGTATGCATATGGTATGCACGCGATCCGGCTGTGGATTTGAGTGGTGCTGGATTTGCCAAACGGAGTGGACAAGAGATTGTATGGGCGCCCATTGGTTTGGTTAAAAGATAATCTTCTGTATGCAATACAAGCACCTTAAAATATAAAGTGTAAAATTTTTGTTGTTTTCTATTTAAATAGCAACAATTATAAAAATATATTTTGCTAACAGCAGCTTAAAGACTTAAAGAGTAAAGTAATGTTTTATTTATTAGAAAATCAAAATAATAACTTCAAACAATTTTTTTGGTGTGTTACAACGTTACAACGATTTGCTATGTTAATTTACAACCTAATAAATTATTGGGAGCAACGCTGATTGTCTCAACCGTTTCTTAAATATTTAAATGAATTATTCTTATGACGTAGACATATTTACATAATGGGGGTCTGCTGCATTTTGTTGTTGCATTTTGCGACACTTTTTGGCTGCCTGCTACGACAGGTATTTAGGTACGACTGTAAACCGCCAATTTCTAAACTTTCAGAGAACTCAGCACAAACGCAAAGAAATGTAGATTTTGTCGATAGATTTACTTGTTAGTTAGTGCTCCAACTGCAGCCAATTGCAGAATATATGGTCATGGCCTCCAATAAGTAGGTCCATACGGAAAAGGATTCTGACGCATTCTTTTGGGTGTTGCAAATATTATGACAAAATGGGTTATACCCATACTCATCCTTCAGTGCTGGGTAAAAAAATCTCGGCTTAACACTTTTAAGAAATTATATGTTTTTGAAGTTTGATGCAATAATTTTGATTTTTTTATTATTTAGTTTATACAAAACTAAGTGGTTTAACATTTAAACGATGTGCCAATTCTGTACACGTTCTCAACTGATCAGGTAAGTACTTTATGCCTCCGGCTTTATCTACGGCTTTCATATTAGCTTCTTCCTTGTCTCCGGCTACTAAAACCGGCATTTCTGGATCAGTCTAAAATAAATCGTAAATTAAATATGCAAAAAGTTAAATTCATTTCAGGTATAAATCTTGAACACACGTCACCTTAACCCATCGTATAAAACGTATAAAATATTGATTTTTTCATGTAAAACGGCAAAAAAATAAATATTTGCATACTTTATAGGGTAAAGGATGGATGACTTATTTGATGTTGCCAATGATAGACACCAAATAGGAAAGCGAAAGACAGGCAACATTTGGAATTCATTTAAAGTCTTATGGTGGCACACCACATGGTTGTGCACTTAGATTTTCGAATACTTTTATATGCTGATAAAAATTACATGACAAAAATATCATTGGCAATCTTTTGATGGTGGTCGATGGGAAAGTACAATAGATAAGGGAGCATTCAATACATACGGGTTTAGAAGTGCGCAAGCGGCTGTTCAAGTCGCACATGTTTGTCTCAAAGTCCGGATCAAAGCAATTGGGATTAACTGCAACAAACATTTGTCCTAAATCAGCCTGTTCATTACAGCCAAGTGCATTCCATTTACGTATTTTTGTTGAATAATTCGCTCCCGCCATGACACCGGTCAAAATGTCCACAACAGAGCCAAGACCTTAATCGATAAACAGCATTTTAAATGAGTTTACATTTCAAGACGTGAAACTCTACACTTCAAGTGGTAAGACTTTTGCTCAATTTCTTTGAATAAATACTACATTTACTAACAACAAAAACAATTTTCAATGTGCTTTAAACTTGTTCGCCCTTGCCAGTTCAAGGCCGCAAATTTTGAAATACTTCGATAAACCTGCGGCAGTCTATTTTTATAAGCGTCATCATGTGTAAAAAATTGAAGTTATTCCCTATATCACGTTTGAAATTGGTTGGTAGAGTAATGGTGTAAGTAGACAAACCTAAAAACTTTTCAATGCTTCCGACATCACGTACCACAGTACTATCTTCGGGTGTTTGTAATTGCAAAAAAAATTATAACCCCACTAATGAAAACGATAGTCCGTTTACAGCCTTTTCTTGCCATATAGTATGGTACGCATAAATTAACGACTCTTGTAAAGACTAATTAACATACCACAAGCTGTGCAGGGTTCTAAATAATCGCATAAGCCGAACAGAGCTTTTTCACGTTACCATAACCCTTATAACCGGAATTCAATTCAGCGCCGCCCAATGGCATCAAACAACATGCTTGTTCAGGGTCAGTAGTTAAAGCACCTTCGGCATTCTGTGCCCAACCTTCAGGTATATCTTCACTTTTGCGACGTTGAATTTCAATTTTTCCCAATGCGACTGCCGTCGTAGCCATGTCAAGTAAAAAGTGATCGTCTCCGGCAGGTACACCAACTGCAATAGGATTTGTGCCAAGCGCGGCCTCCTTGGCACGCGTTGGCGCCATTAAAGGCGATGTATTAGTCATAGAAATGCCTACAAAACCTTCTTTCATTGCTCTCATCGGATACCACCCAGCCATCCCATAGTGATTGGAATTTTTGACACAAACCCAACCGACACCCGCTGTTTTGGATTTCTTAATGGCTAAATCCATACAGAAATTTCCAATAACAGCACCTAATCCATTACAACCATCAACCCAAGCTGTCGCTTGAGTTTCTTTTAAAATTTTTGGAACAGCAGCGCCATCAGTAGATTTTTTTGAAAGATCATTCAAATAATATTCTAGTCTATTTAAGCCATGACTGAAATGACCGCGATAATCAGCTGCCACTAATAAATCAGCCTGTTGTTCAGCATGAATTTCCGGAACGCCAAATGCCTTAAAACAATCGATCATAAAACGCCTGGATTCTTTTACACTCACCAGCTCTTGCTTTTGACTTTCACACGTAGACATATTTCTCTTCTGATTTTGAATAACTGCAACAGAAAAGAAAGACAAACAACTTAAATTGTGGCGACCAGATTAACTTTTATCAAGTACTTGCTGCTACGGATATATAAGTAAAAATATAAGAAATGAAAGTTAATTTTTGGTTTTATTTTAATTGTGCGAAAATATATAAAAGATAAACGCAAATATTCGCAAAGTATTTATGTATAAAAATATATTAATTAAATTGTTAGAGTTCAATAAATTAATACAGTCGCTAGAAGAGCAAACTTTTGAAAATTAACTTTTGCTTCGAAAAGGTTCATACCTAGTGCTTATAAAATTGAATAAACTTTATCAATTCAAGAGTAAGATTACTTACACATAAATAAAAATGCGGCATGAAACATTAGCAGAATTTCAAACACCTATCAGACTACCGTCCTTTCAGCCCCTACTAAGAGGAGAATTTCAAACATTTACCAGACTGTCTCTTCAGCTCTAGCTAATTGTCACACTAAAGAGTGTGTATGTATGTACTTCATCTTCCTAGTATACGATCTTTAAGGAGTTGTACACAAAGTCATAGGTCAAGTTAGAGGAGAATAATAAGAAAGAAAAATTGTACGCCCACTCTTAAACGATCTATACATTTTTTAGAAGATGGGTGATTAGCCATGTTTGCCACGGTTGATTAAACTCATTCTCGGCTTTAATTTGTTTTCTAAAGTCTAGATGCCATAATCATCTTCATCCCATTGAATAAGTAGACAAATATTTATACAATGTAATTGCACTTATCACAAATATATCCACAATATAAGATCAGGAGTGTTCGGTAGATTTAATATATGCTCTGTGACAAGTATCAAAATTTACGACGTTTTATAAATTTCGAAGCAAAGTTTCAACAGAAATATGCAATAATGATGTGCAGTCAAAAAATTTTTGATTCTAACACCATAGACACCATTCGCTTACGTCTAATCCCAATAATTAGTTTTCGTCGCCTAATATTAAATAAGAGATTTCGGCTACCAAAGTAAGATTTTATAATCGAAACTCTTGGCGTAAAACTTTGGAACCTTTAATCGCTTTAAATAATAATTTGCCTGCGACAAAAGTTTCAATAAAAGTAACACACACATTGAGGAGGGAGCAGGTGTTATATAAGATCATAACAACAGCATTATTTTATCGCATTAATAAGCGCGTGCACAATTACATAGGCAAATTTAAAATCTTCATTATTTGAAGCTCTTAAAAAACGTCAAATCGTGAGTTCGCTATGAACAAAAGAGAAAGTGAGAGAAGCAAAGAGATAATAGTTGAATTCGAATAGTGCGTTTATGTGCACTTAATAACGAAAATTGTGTATTTTTCATTTTAAAATGTCAATAAGTTTCTACATAGACATGCATTCCAAAAATATTTTGGTAATTTTGTAATTATTTGCTCACACCCTCTAGACATATGAAATCGTGAATTTGTTATTATTGTAGTGTGTTAAATAAATGATACAGATTTCAATAAAATGTATTGGGCGCAAAAAGTTAGCGTTTAGTTCGATGTTTGAAAATAGAAACTAAATAAATAATCTTTTCGCTTCGACACAGAAAAGTTCTGGAAAACTGCAATATATAGACTTTATCGTAACAGTTGGCTGGCAACGGCTGATTGCACGTTTAACTTCTTAAGGATTAAACCTGTTCACCATCTCAAGTTTAGATAAATGCCCTGAACGTGTGCATCACTTAATGTTATGTTCAATCTCTGTGATCATCCCATATAGCTGTAGGAATCTTTTCAACCAATTAAATTGAAAAATATTTGGGAAACTAAATTTTGTCAATGAAATTTTGAAAATGATTTATTAAATATATTCCTTTACAGCTTTCAAGTACTGAAAACACTATATACATCGATATAGTGTTATGTATATGTGCAAATATATTATATGTGTAAATATATATATGTGTACATGTATATGTACTTTAACCTTGCCTTTGACCTTTAGGAAAAAGATTACGAAAACATCCAATTTATATACTAATAGTTACCTACCATTTCGAAAAGAGATCAGTAGTTTTGATGAAGATTTGTCCTTCGAAATCAGACAGTAATTAAAACTTATCCGTTTATAATTGCACAAATATTTTATTCCACAAATGTTTACTATTTTCGCGTTGTTCTTAATTTCCTTAATAATACTTGTAGTCGTTTTAGCTAAAACTGACATTTTTATACTTATTTCCTCTACTTTCTTCACAGCAAATTTAAAATCAAATCGCTTTTGTAGGAATCGGTTGAATAAGGCCATTATCAAGTATTTGTGACGACAAAAAATTGAAGGCGAATATACAAACATGCTTCTAATCTAATCAGCATTTCGCAGCGATGAGGGGAAAGTTTAAATATTTAGTGGGATCAAAATAATTTACGATTTTTCATTGCTGGGCGTTAAAAAATAGCATAAAAACTTGTTGTACACCAAAACATGATTGATATGTAAGAGATTGCTTCTTTCGTGACTTCATTTCATTTTTATGCTTCGCAGCGAATTCAAAATCAACATTTTTTTGTAAGCGGTCAGCTGTTTCTAAAGCGAATTATTGTTATGATTAAAGAAACACCAACAAAAACAGATCGAATATGCACAAATTTTTGGTATTTTCTGGCGGTGTAACGGAACGCAGTCTCAACTTTCAATATAAAATATCCTTAAATTCTCTGCGTAAATGTTGATATTGAATAATTTGCGCTTTTCGGTTGCTAGGTATTTTACAAATAGCATAACAAGGGCAAACACCGGATTATTTATTAAAGACTTGTGTAAGTGCGTGCGAAATTTGGGAATTTAATCAAAATTTATGTTATTATTTCAATGTATTTTCTTAATTACACGGAATAGACTTTAATAAAAGAATTCCTCTGCAGTGCCTAAGTGGATTTTAAGGTTAGGTTTAGTTTGTGTTAAGTTGGATTGTAGTTTTCTGCCTAAACGCATTATCTCGACTCCACACCTTTCTTTTTTTAAATAAAGAAAAAATAAAATAGTAGAATAGACATCAAAAGAAAAGAACTTACATCGTTATAATAGAGATATTAAGCTAAAAGTGCATTTAAGTGTCAGTTTTTGTTAGCCAAGCGTATGAATCAAAATTAATCATAGTATATTTTTATAGCTACTCATCAAAGCCGAAAAATGTCTTCAGAAAAATATAAACTATCCGAAATAGAAGGCGATCTCTTTAACGCGCCGAAAACTTATTCTTTAGCTCATTGTGTAGCTGCTGATCTTGGTATGGGCGCTGGAATAGCTGCAAAATTTAAACAAATTTACGGTCAAGTTGGCGCACTTCGTGCACAGAAGATTGGAACTGGCGGGGTTGCTGTTCTGAAAGACGATCAACGCTTTATCTATTATTTAGTCACTAAAGATGAAAGTTGGCAAAAACCTACATATGATAATCTAAGATTGTCTTTGAAAGCAATGCAGCAGCATATGGTAAGAAGATTTTTTAAGTTTTCTCAATTAACAATAAATTCGTGACTTTTCTTACAGCTTTCCAATAGTGTTCAAAAATTAGCAATACCGCGCATTGGTTGTGGTATTGATGGTCTTGAATGGAATAAAGTCTGCGCTGAAATAAATGAGGTTTTTTACAATGATAACGTTGACATTGTCGTTTATAATTTTGTACCAAAATAGTTGCGAATAATTTAGAACATTAATACAAAATCGAACAAATTTATTTATATTAGCAAAATTATTTGTTTGGTACATAATATTTTTTAACTATTAACTAGTTAATAATTGTAATTATGGAATTTTTCTTGTAAAAACTTCCTGCAAAGGAGCGTAAGCTAATCGAAATCATTTACTCATGCGAGAGATCTTGTGTTAGCTATATAGAGAGGAGGGATAAGTAGACACAAGCGAATGGGTGCATATTTATAGCTACACTTATCACGTGTTTTCTAATTGCATGCAGTAAATTGTGCACAAATCCTTTTGGTTTTCTGTCAAGGTAAGAAAGGAACACTATCGCATTTTGTTCTTACTGATACCTTGTTTTTTGCTGTGCAATATGGGATTAAAATAACTGTGTGAATTCTATTCAAATAGAGGAAAAAATCATATACATTTTGTTTACATCTTGAATGCTAAAATGGAACAGTTCAGAGAATAATTGCAATTACAACATGAGTAAAAAGTTCAAAATTTGATGCAAAGTATAACGAAAAAAAATGTATTTGCTTTCGACGAATCGTAAGTTCTTCTTTATTATTGAACTCCCTTCTTGAACTGCAACCGCAGCTACGGCTTTAACAAATTTAATTACGACCATTTAAAATATATACGTAATGATCAACGCGAAGGTTTGATAGGAGCACGTGAAGCTAAGGTGAAATTTCTTGGATTCACACATACAAGTGAATAAACGAATAAAGAATGGACTGAACTTTTATTACGCTTTTAAGAGGAATAATTGCATAATAAGATCGTCTGTTTTCAGCAAGACGAAACTTTGGAACTTGCCATGACCTCCGGTTATAATTCTGCCCGAGCTCTTGGAGAACGATACTAAGATATACCAGCAGCAACAACGACATCGGTTTCAAGAAAAGACCAGGGCGGCGTTTGTGCCCAGATCTTATGTCACAAGCCAAGCATTTGCCAACGTTGCGAGCAAGAGAACCGGCTGTTGTCATTAGAGCGCGAGTCAACAATTACAAGCAAGAGGTGTGGTCGATACGTCAAACCAATTTCAACTATGCTCGGGACAGCTTAGTATATGTGGAAGAAGAGAGTTTAGTAGCCAATATCTGTCAACAACAGGAATAGTTGACACCAGCGCCACGAGAAGTATAGTCCAGTCAAGTTTCATTCCGCACATATTGACTACCCATAATCAGAATTGCCGATGGATCATTCCAGCATAGTGAACAAGAAATAATAAGAAGTTTTCTGTTTCGAACTAGCGCTTGGAGTGATGAATAAAAGCACAGAGAATTTATGAGTCTATTTTACGCAAATACGGCGAAAAATACCCGCCTATAAAAAAATATTTTTGGTGTAGATGAAAACCAAGGAAAAATTCTTCTTTTTTATGTAGAGGTAAATAATTTAAAAAATATATTACAAATATTATTACTAATTTTTTTTTGTTTTATGTACAATGTTGAATTTAAGTCCTTTAAATCCTTTCTAAAGTACACATTAAGAAGAATAAAAAAGCTGATCTGGACTTGACCGACAGTCAAGATTGTTTTAGTCATTGGCTGGGTGCGAATAACAATCTCAATTTCCCATTGCTTTTTCGCAAAGATTCTCAATTTACCAATGCCTGTGCACAACAATTCTCAATTTCCCATTGCTTTTTCGCAAAGATTCTCAATTTACCAATGCCTTTGCACAACAATTCTCAATTTCCCATTGCTTTTTCACAAAAATTCTTATATATATTTTTGGTTTTATTTGTTTTGCCGACGACATTGCAACTTAACAGTAAGTCATCAGCTTTGCGTTGCCACTTTTTTTTCTTATTTATTACAAGCAACTCTCCGATATCTTCATCCTCCGATAAAAAAAATATCGATTAAAATCGATTAAATAAATAAATGAAAAAGTAATAATAAAAATGACAAAAAAACTTTCAAAGCGAAGATCTTATTTATTTGTGTAGTTCATTTGATGTTTTCAGAGAAGAGTAAAAATTAAAATATTTTATTAACTTTTTGTTCTTGAAATTTTTATAGTGTTTAGGCAAAAATTTAAGCAAGTAAACCAAATTGTTCAGGCAAAAGCTCAAAATTCCATATTCTTACATAAGTCTAAGTTTTATTTATTTATTTATTAGTTTCATTCAAGTTTATTTATTAAAGATATAATTCATTAAAATAAGATATAGTAATATTATATAGTAAATAAAATAAATATTTAAAAATTAAACACAACGATTGCGCATTTGATTAATTCGCTTTATTGTCATTATTGCTTTAAACTAGGACGAGTATGTCTTAAGTTCGATAGCCGCCAGTTATTTTTTAAAGAATTGCTCCTGTTTATGCACGAAGTTCCATTTCTTGAAGGGGCAATTTCCTATTGATACATGGGAGTTGGGTCAATTGGGTCCTTTAGGTGGAATTATTACTCATCGTTCCTGGCTGATTTCTGAGGTTGATAGGAGACAATTTTGTTGGGAGGTATCATTTAGTTATAAAAATTTAGTATGTATATGTTTTTATTATTATTTCGAAATTTTAATTTAAATTTTTGTAATAAATTTGAATTGTTATTACTTCGAAATGTCGAAAATTATATTTTAAATAACTTGAAAATGTAAATAAGAATAATAAAAAGGCCCTTGTTTTATTTTAATTTAGCTTGATAATTATCTATTTCATATAGCCAACGGCTTTCAGCGAAAAAGAATCTGAATCAAGTTGCTAAGCTGAAAAAGCACAAAAAAGCTTAACATTGATTCATGGTTATATTATATTATTTTTACAGTTGTTGCGGTTAATCAAAAATTTAAGCAAGTAGACAAAATAATTCCATAAGGCAAAAATGCTTATTGTCACATAAGGATAAGTTTTATTTATTAAAGTTTATTTATTTATAAATAAAACAGAAGATAGAAGTAAAATTAATTAGATAGAAGTAAAATTAATTAGATAGAAGTAAAATTAATTGTTATTTATTTCTTTGAACTAGGACGAGGACGTCTTAAGCCCAAGTATTTCCTAGTGCATGGAGTGTTTGTTTTAACCACATTTTTAACCCTTAATTCGGGTGTCTGTTTTTGTATTAAATTTCTTCCCACCTCTGCACTTCCTTCATCGTTTTTGCTACAGCTGGGGTAATCTCTATCTTCTTTCCTGTTTGCTAAAGATGTATTCAAATTTTTTTTTTGGAGACATCATGCTTTGCTTTTTGGAAATAATATTATATTTTAAACAAAGCAGATTATCCTCCAGAATGTCACCATCGCTTTGATGAAATTCAATTAGCTGAAAAGCTGAGAGCAGTGCTCGCACATCACCCTGGATGGCGCGCGGGACAATAGATGATAGCGACAGCGACACCGACGAAGAATTTTTACGGTTTGACGAAGACGAAACAGACTAGGTAGAATAGAATTAGAAAAACTGATAGAGCAATCGGGAGATACGATAGAGGGGGAAGAAGAAGTGGCGAAGTTGATATATGTACGAGATTGCCTCATCCTTACTTCAACCATGAATTTGTTCTCATCCATGCCTTTTTTTACACAATTTTTGAGAATGTTTGGAAAACTCAAAAAGGTGAGAATGTATGTATATATAACAATGTCTATGAAAAAGTTTTTATTTTACTTTTTGGAACTTTCTAGCTTTTGATGAACTTGTGCAAAAAATAGACTGTAAAGTTCTTATCCCCGAAAACCCTATTTACAACTTTCTTGACAAAAAATCTTTAAGCAACTCCGATATAGATTCTGCTAATGACGTTGCATCAAAGGATGATGTTCCACCCATAATTGTACTCGATGTTAGCGACCCGAAAACTAGAGAACATCTAACATCTCCAGTCAATTTTTCGTTACTCTTAAAGAAATCAAAGCTGAGGATGCCATAAAATCTGAGAAGGAAAGCAAAGCTAAATTAGAACGTCTACGTTTCAAAAGCGAAATAACACCCAGTCAAAATAAAAGCGCCGAACTTGGTTTTATTATATGCAAATTAGATAGCGATTTGTCCATTAATTATTAACATATATTAAGATAATTAACATAATTAAAATTTGAAACTATAATAACTAATTCTGAGACTGATGTTGCCGTTTGTAGTCTGCTAATAAGAACAAAGTGAACCATTAAAGTTTTCCTGAAAATGAAAACGTTTTGTTTTTATTAACTCGATAGGACACCACAGATTTTTTTAAGATAAGTGGAAACACTATCAATCCATGCATAGCATGGTCTATACTTGGAGCCAAATCACGTTTGAGATTTACCACAAACGCTCCTACAGGCAGATCTCCAAAACGATATACCAAACGTCCTTGTTCATGTGCGTCCCAGGCCGCTAAGGCCTCTCTTATTCAGGATGTGATACAGCTTGAGAGATTCAGGTTGTTTCTCTAGCAAGTTTCTGTAGCAATTCTCTGCTACATATATAGGAGTTGAGCAGTTGTTGGAACTTTTAAGAATTGGGTGAAACTTTTAAGAATTCGGTGGAACTTTTAAGAATTCGGTGGAACTTTTAAGCATTCTGTGGAACTTCTAAGAATTCGGGGGAACTTTTAAGAATTCGGAGGAACTTTTAAGCAATCGGTGGAACTTTTAAGAATTCGGTGAAACTTTTAAGCATTCGGTGGAACTTTTAAGCAAAATTGGGAAGAGCAAATATAAATAACAGCGAAGAGCACAATTTTCACCTTCTTGCTGCAAAGAGATATAGAATATGTGAAGAGAATGTTTTTTTATTACCAGCTGTTTTTTGAAAGTAAACAAAATACACTCTTTATCAAACTAAATCGAAGTTTTTGTAATTTTTCGCGCAATTATAATTCAAATCGCAAGCAAATGGCTAAATATCATCCAGATTCAATATTCTGTCGCAAGCAGCTAGGTGTGGGTAAGGGAATTTAATAATTTCATAAGACATTTGAAATAAATGAAATATACCGCAGCGCCGTCTCTGCGAAAAATGTGACGGAAAATGTATAATTCGTGACTCCTATGTTAGACCCAGCCATTGGTAAAATTTGACCAAAAGATGATACTTTAATAAAATACTAATCAAATTTGCGAAGGATGTGGTAGCATTTGCGGCACAAGATTTTAATCATTTGGTGGAAGTCTTACTTACACGAACCTCCCATATCGCAATGCGTTCAATGGATCGAAATGGTGTACGATATGCGCGATTTAAATTGTGTGATAAATAAAAGGGTTTAAAAGCGATGGGATGCCGGAATTAGTGCGAGGTTAAAATTTTTAAAATTATATGTGTGTGTTCGAACTGATGTTAAATAAATTTATAAATACTAAGAAAAAACTTGGGGAGAAATT
>KK502835.1:0-10222 GCA_000688735.1 Glossina austeni
ACTATAATAGCTTATAATGAACATGTGTGTGTGCTTTGAGCAACATGTTTTTTACAGTAATTCAGTCCAATGATCGGAAAATTTATAATTGAGTCAAATCGGAATTTCTACATAAGACGTTCCAATTTTCCCCAGAATCGAGTGTAAATGCCAGAACAAGTAAAATTTTTTCTTGTACATATAAACAGCTCAATAAACAACTACAGCAAGAATGCCGGTGAATCATAAATGAAATAACAAAATGAAAATCCAGAAATAGAAATACAATTAGTTACTTTATTAGCATGATGATACCTGTGTAATAAAAACAAAAACAAAAAAAAAATATATATGTATAAATTTTATAAAAAAATCAAAATTATCAGACTATGTTTGCTAAAAGGAAAAAAATTTTGTTAACCAGGTAATAAATATGTGTGCGTAATAGAACAGTAAGACGATTCCAATTGTTATTGCGAAAAGAAGTGCTTGGGAATTGATTTGTGGAATAAAAACGAAGTAAACAAAAAAAAACAAAAAGTTTTTTGGTTGCCGGTACCTTCGTTTCAAGGGGATAGCTACATGCCATTCTGCCGAATATGTCTATGAGGAAGCCTTTTGCTGGTGGATGAAATGGAATCGCTCCGATAAAGGGGGTTGCGGCCAAGGAAAGAAGGAAGGAGATAGAGCGATAAGTACACTTTTTATTTTATTTTTCTTTCAATAATAGATAAAAATGACTAATTAAATATACATACCTTCCTACTGAGGCGGGGTATGGCGTGGTGCGCGTATGAAGGACTGGGAGGGGATAAGGACAGTTACCGACGGACGGAGGAGGCACCAACGGACGGAGTACAGGACGGACGGCATAATACACGCACAATAGATGTATATTCAAAGAAAATAAAATTTTTTTTTTACTTAGTAGTTTTCATTTTTTTTTCTATTTTTTTATATTTCTTTTATTTGTAATGAGGCACCACGGGCCGAGGACAACGGCTCTCCTGACCCAGAGCTAGCAAACAGCCCATTACAATTTTTTTTCCTTCATCAGCTTTCTTTTTTCGAAAACTTCCGAGCTGTTTAAAGCCATTTGGACAACATCGACAACATTCTCAACATTTTTGTGCTTCTGTGTTGTGCTTCTCGGCAGGGTGCCTGGCACCACCTGCTGTATTCATCATCATCCCAACAAAACTTACATTGTCACCTCACAAATACTTGGACATCAATTCGCGGCGATTTAAGAGGAATTCCTAAACCTATTAACATATTGGGCTTTTTGTCGTCCCTGTCGCTGTCGGTTTAAACAGTATCTGCTGATTTCCATATCTCTCTTGTTTCACGATAAGTCAGTTGATTTTTTTCTTTCGCCAATAATCCGGCACGAAATTTAAAAGTCGCCCGCCCCACAAGGGGTGAGGTTTACAAAAATGGTTTCCGATAATGAAGATTTTGAAAATTTTGTGCAAACTACGCATAGTGGAGCTTCTATTAAAAGAAAAGTGTTACACCAAAATAATAATTCCAAAAAACCTATCTTTGATAAGGATATTTCACCCTGTGACTGTGCATTTCAACACCACCTCATCTTACTCTCCGATCGCTTCTGCCAACAGCAAACTAATTTCTTCTCCCAATAAGGGCGGTGCCGAGCACAACAACAAAAACAGTAGTTTAATAACAGAAAAGAACTCTCACGCATCAACTCAATATCTTTACGATGATGACGAGACTGGTGAGTCCTACGTTTTCATTGAAGCAAATCTCAATAACTCAGACAAGCCTTTTTGTCCTAACTCTGACGTATTCTTCTTTGAACATATCAAAGACCTTAAACTGGATCGATTGACTAATACAAAAACCATTAGCAATGGCAAAGCCAAACTTAGTTTTGCCACCGCAGCTGATGCCAACAAGTTCGTCCTAAAAACGACTTCCGTTCTAAGTCATTTAAGGCTTATATTCCAAAAATATTCGCCGAAAAATTCGGTATCGTGAAAAACATCCCGCTCACAATCAAGGAAGAGGACTTCTTTAAGCCAGCTAGCCCGGACATCGAAATCCTCTCAGTTACAAGACTTCACAGAAAAGACCCTATCAATAGAGAAACATTTATCCATACCAACAGCCTTAAGATTGGCTTCAAAGGTAAACTGATCCCTACATATAATTTAATTTTTGCAACATCTCTGTCAAACTATGCTATAACTGCGACCGTTTTCTTTCTGTAAAAGTAAGGAAGGCAGATGCCTTAATTGTGGCAAGCCTGCCCTACAAGCTCATGTCTTTCAGTTAAATGTTTGGGTTGGGGGTCGGAGGACCACAACGTAATCTTTTGCGAGTGTCCTAAAAGAAAGAGAGAGGAAAATTTAAAAAACATCCTAACCATTCAAAACACATCCTTTAGAGAATATAAGGAAAAATTCTCCAACAATCCGTACAACTTACTTGACAACTATGACGTAAATTTCCTAGCAATCAAGGATAGCGCTGCATCCAACAACATTAGGGACCCTACTCTCGAAACAAACAATATTTTAGTCAAAAGAAATTTCAACGCGGTTATCAAAAATAAAACGGGTATTCCCAAACCCATGCAAAGAACTTCTCACAAAATGCCTTTAACTCATAGCAGCAAAACATACGCGAAAAAAACCTCCTCTTCCTGCTGAAAAGCACACATTTATCAACAATCACAAAACTACTGAAATAGAAATGATTTTGGAATAAATCTTCAAAATTCTTTCCACTACTCATCACGAAGCGAACTTCAATATCATCCAGGAAGAAATAGTTATCCTCAAATCAAAATTTGATCTTTTAAAACAAGGTTCATCTGAGATGGTCTTATCATGCCCCAATATTTATCAATGATATCCTTTATACAATATAATATACAAAGTTTCAGGCGTAATGCCCATTCGCTGGACTACTTCATCAATTCCAGCCGAACTGATTTCGCCATTTTAAGTGAAATCTTTTTGTCCGACGACAACATTTCCGATCTCAAAATCCCAAATTACAACTCCGCTTATAAACGTAGAAGTAACTGCTATGGAGGAGTTGCTATCCTTGCTAGGAAAGGCATCTCCTTCAAACAAATCGCCTCCGCGATATGCTCGATAGCTCCCATAATGTCATCATTACAGGAGATTTTAATGCAAGAAACCCTTGCTTTGGGGACTCTGTGTTAAACAATAAAGGCAAAGCTTTGCATAAAATCATGGAATTCAGTCATTTCTACTGTCTAAATGATAATACCCCAACCTATGTGCACTCTACGACCACCAACGGTTGTGGCAGTGTTTTAGATCTTACGTTCACTAACTCAACCAATGTCACTTTCGAACGGGAGGTCAAAAAAGCTATATATCTTCAAAACAGTCACCATCTTACTATTCTCTTTAGCGCTACTTTTATTACTTGTTTCAAGATAAATGATTTTATCTCGAAGAAAAAACTCGCAAATAATCTCATGCATATATGTCTTGAGCCTCAAGGTGAGTCCATCCAGTGCTCATTTCAACGAGAAATAGATAACGTCAAAACAAACATCCAAATCTCCGATTCTTACTCACCAAAACCTTGGTGAAACGAATCGCTCACTTCGCACTTCCGTAAATTGCAAGCAGCTAAGCAAAAACTTTCCAAATACCCCAATATCTCTAACTTTGATGACTTTAAATTATCCAAAAAAGAATGGAAAAAATCAGTCAGAAAAGCCAAAAGAAGTCACCGTGCCCTGGTAGTCGAAGAACTTTGCACAAACGGCAACACAAAACCTTTCTGGAAATTTTTAAATGGACATCGTACTACCAAAAGAAAATACAAACATTTCATCTGGGACGACCAGAATAACAAAACAAACGTAGAATGGTTGAAACCCCAAGTTTCCTCGACGAATGTTCTGTAAGCTCCCTCATTTGACTCTCAGGTGGATAACATCTCTCTATTCTCACTGGATGAATCCGTGCCAAGCCTTCAAGCTCCGCTATCTGCAATAAATAGTCGCTGGATGACCAACTCGTTTCCCACAGCTTGGCGTACAATTAAAATAGTACTCATTCCTAAACCTGGAAAAGATCTTGAAATCTTCACTAATTTCAGACTAATATCCCTCCTGCCCGTACTTTTAAAAAGTACGAACCAAATGATCAAAGAAAGACTCACTAATTTTCTGTACAATTCACACCTTCTTCCCTCAAGGTCCTTTGCCTACCAAAAACACATTTCCACCGGTAGGTGTCTAAATGAGGTCCTTTTTACAACTGCAAGTGAGAAAGCAAATGGAAACCAGCTAGTTATGCTTTGCTTAGACATCAATAAAGCTTACGACTGCGTTGATCTAGGGAAACTAGATCGAATTTTAACTGATTTTAAAATCTCGATATAATCTAGTCAATGGATTCTCAACTTTCTTTCCTCGCGAACGCTCATGTTGGGTTCAAATACAGTCGAAATCTGTGGAGGTCTACCTCAAGGCAGCTGTCTCAGTCCTGTTCTTTTCAATGTATACACAGCCGCTTTACAACGATTACAGGACAATACAACCCATGTATTTCAATATGCTGACGATTTCCTTATTATTTCTGCCGGAAAATCGTTAGTAGAAGCAGTGTATAACTTCAACATTAAAACCAATCTTTTTTATAGACATTGTGAGGATCTAAATCTACTTTTCAACCTGGAAAAATCAAAAGTCATCCGCTTTGCTAATGCTCTCAAAAGAATTTTCTACATCATGGTCAGCGCCGTAAAAATCAGACAATCCTCCTCTATCAAAGTTTTCTGCAGAATAATCAACTCAAGTTTGACCATTCATGAGCATTACAGAGACAGCCTCGAAAACTGCTATACAGGGTCAAATGTTATCAAACCTTTAACCAACATTCACACCGGACCCTCATCTAGGAAAGCTTTAGATGTTTACAAATCTATTGTTCGATCGAAAATCGAATATTCTTGCTCCACATCGTGCAATGCTCCTGCGTATACAATCAAAAAAATACAAACCTTTCAACACTCAATTCTGACACGCTGTACTGGTTTGTCGCCCTCGACAACAATATCAATCTTACGTTGTATTTCATATGAACCCCGTAGCCAAGAGAATTTTTATTGTAACTGCTAAAGAACTTCTCAAGGTAAAAATCTTTAAACCTGCTTTTTTTGACAAAGTTGTTTCCAAACATAATGACGTCTTCAGTAGTTACTCTAACTGTTCCAAAAAATTCAGTAACATCTTCAATAAAGTTAACTCAATGCCCTCTTGGAATAGTACTATTCACGATAAGTGCGTAGTGGAACTAAACTTACTTCATTCAATCACCAATTCTAAAAAAATCCGGTCAAGGTCCTGTCTTCGAACTGCATGTAGGCAAAAGCTCAACCACTTCATCGAAAATAACTCAAAAATATATGCAGCGGATGGATCTGTCAATTCGGACATTTCTAGTTTCTCACTTATACAAATTTACTTTTAGGAAAATTCAAAGTTCTGCAAAAACTATCATCCACGTTCATTGAACTTCTGGCCATTAGGCAGGCTCTTCCCAATTGAGAATAAATTAAAAAAATTTGCATGTTTCTTTGACAGCAAATCGGCTCTGATGTCAATCAGGATTAAAGACCCATACAACATGTACGTTTTCGACTTTTACGATCTTTTAAAAGATCCAAGCATTGAAGAATGCCACCTCATCTGGATCCCAGTTCACAGCGGTTTTGGTATCAATTGGCGGTTTATGCACGTGAAGCCTGGTTCGAAGGTGCGGTTTTGTCTATAAACTATCACCCCATCGAAGCTCTCCTTTTAATCCAAAATCCAAAAAACTTATCGTAAAATGAAAAGTAAATGAAAAGATGAGTACCATGTCTTAGCTAGAGAAAAAAGTAACCGGCTTTTTTACAGAATCTATCCTTTCCTAACACCCAGACTTCTACCAAAAGGAAAATTTGGAAACATGGAAATTTAAAGTACTTCATAGACTTATGTGTAATCACATCTACGGCAAGGTATATTTTAAAATTATCAAAGTCTCCTCCACTGATTTTTGTGAAGAATGTAACATTACCGAGTCCGTCGAACATTTCATATTTGAACGCAAGAGATTTGACATCCCCAGACAGTCTTTCAGTATTTTTAGCCTGTACAACAACTTATATGAACTTTTTCGTACTGGAAACTTTAAGCATTTAAGCATTTGCAGATATTACACATTATAGAAACGAATAATAATAAAAAAGCAGTACATATAGAAAACAAACTTATTAAGAACTGTGTAGAAATTTATAACTGATGGAGAATTTTTAGAACTAAGGCGTGTAACATTAATTACAAATACCACCCCATAATACTGTAGAATGTAAAATTAGTAAATTCACTGCACTCACGGATAAGAAAAATAATTGGCTGGCCTGACATGTTGGAATGTCTGGAAAAGAAAGAAAAAGGAGGAGAGAAGAAAAACAATAGAATGAGTACAAGATAGTGGAGGAAAAAGAAGAGATCTTTCGCGGAATTATTGACTACTTGGTAGGATACAAAATAGTTTCCTTTTCTTGTAAACTGATTAGAAAAGACGTTTAATTTTAATGGAAAAACTTTAAAATATTAACTCAATGTATAAAATAAATATAAAACGCATTTAAGCATAGTTAAAGTGTTACAGAAACGATAAAGACGAACGGCAGTTGCCAATCGTACACAATGTATTAAAACGTGTATAAACGAAATCACAAATCGTATTGTTTTGCGAAAAGAATAATACTTCGTACTAAAACAATCAAAAGAAACAAAATTCACTAAACTGCAATCTCGGAATTGCTATTAATCGCTGGACATTAAGGATTTTCGTTTTGAATACCGAAATGTTAGTAAATATGTACATCGACTTTCACGCTAATATTTAAAAATTACAGAGATCTAAACTAGTTACAGAAATGTAAAGAAGGATTTGGTAAGTGAAATTCTCAGGAGGTAATGTGTTAAGTAAATTTAATAAAAAATGTGGCTTTTTAAAGCGTAGTGAAATTAATTTATAATTACGTTGATAAGGAAAAGATGAAAAGTTTAAAAGAAACATATAATTGTAAACAAAAATATGTGCTGTAACATCCAAATTATATTTCTTTTTGAGTTAAAATTAAGAGATAGAAAATAGCACAATTTATAAAATGAACTATTAACTTTGGAACATTTTTTATTAAATCTGCTTACACAGAATTACGTACAAGCATAAAGATAGAAAATGATTGTTTAGTAAAAGACAATGGATGGTCTTTTTTTTGGTGTTTTTCGATCACATATAAAAATGTATATATAAGCAAGAATAATGACAATGTTATAAATGTTGGCATGGAAAAATGCTTTGTGATGATTACAAAACTGAGATAAATTTAACAGCTTAGGGGTGCAAAGCAAGACAATTTGTTGCATATTGTCATTCTGAGTGCGAGTAACTATGCCCAACAAAAGTAAGTCGATATACACAAGAAAGGCAGAAAGACATAATAATATGCATCCATGAAATTACTCTTCGATCTTTTAACGAGAAACCTTTCACTATAAGAGAACCAAGCTAAGAGCGTTGTACAAGACAATTCTTAAGGTATTAGTAACGACAAACTGAAGTCTCGAAACTGCCCTTAAAAACAGTATCGGTTATACCGGCAAATGACTGTCTGAATTGATTTTCATTAAATGATTACTTTTAAGTACAAAATATTACGTTATCTTTAAGTTTTTGAATATACACTTATTTATTTTGTTGGACACATGTGACAAACTTCTTTTAAGTTCTTGTTTACATTTGACATAACTCCAAAAATATTTGAATGTTTTACAAAGAAATGATAAACATAATATATAATAAAAGTAAAATGGAAAGGAATATCCCCCACCGACATAAAACAACTTTGTCCACTTGGGCATATACACGTCTTATGTGATTCCTAATCTAATATTACAGATATTACAGATTGGCGGACAAAATTAGTAGAAATAATGTAAAGAATCACTGAGAATCAACTACTTGCGTTGAACTACTTGCGATTTGATATGTCATAAAGTCAGCCATTGAAAACAGTCAGAAAAATATCTTTAGATCTGTCCTACTTTTATTAGACAAGAGACGTGCTTAGAAGTAATGAAATGGTGAACAACTCTTAGATTGAAAATTGTTTGGGCGCAAGATTAACGGCGGTTTTAGTGTAAAGGTAAAAACTTCGCCAAATTTCTACTTTCTCCAAGCACGTCCTGCACACTTCTCAAGGATACATACATATTATTAAATATATTAGTTTTACTGTAAGTATTAAGCCTTCGAAAAAATTTTCATTTTTGCATTTTTTGGACTAGTGCCTTAACGATGTGCCAATCACATTTTCAGAAAATATGCCCTTTAGTTTTTTTTGATCCGATGAGTCGATATCAATTAATTACAGCTAAGTGGGCCACGGTTCATTAGGGTTTGAGTTCTATTTTCAGAAAATTGATCGCATTTTTCGTGACTTTAATTGGTTTTTTTTATTGGTTTTATTGGTTACTCCCAATTATTCGAAAAGAGAATCACTTACCACTTTATTTTTTTTTTTTTAATTTATTACACTTTCACAATATATATATATTTAGAAAAAAAATTTTTTTTTTGTATTTAAACAATTAATAAAATTTTTTCTTATTACTTTTCTTATTATACACTCGAGATGTAATTTCACAATAAGAAGCTAGCAGATTTTTCCCAATACCAATCCAATTTACAGATATTAACCATATTAAACAGATTTACGGATATTCACCCTGCAATTCCGTTAGAGGGAAATTTGAAGTTAAGAAAAATGTGAAAAAACGCAATTAATTTAATGTTGCAATAAAGTGAAACTTATGAAGAAGAACTTAGACGCACCAAAAGGAGCTCGTGGTAACAAGACCAACAAGACAATAGTAGATATAACATTTGAGGAGTTTTCTACAACACCTTTTAACAGTCCTATAGCATCGCCTGAGAGAAATTTGGAGCGGAGCCCTTTATTTATATCACTGGAGAAACAGAAACGTTACTATAGTCGTATAGAAAAGGTGAAATCAAATTTGGAGGAAAAATTCAAGGCCGCTATTGATGACAAAAACGATAAGCATCTTATCAATGATCCCTTCTCAGAAAGTAAGTTGTTCTTTATAGGCTTTTTTTAACAACTCTAACATTGTACATTCTTCTTTGGAAAAGCTTCAGATCGTTGTTACGACGATATCGTACAACGTAAATGAAAGTAAGTTGTTTTTAAAATTTGTGAAGAGACAACATTTAAGTTAATTTAAAATTTTTTAGCTTCAGTGTCATCTAATCAGTGTACAACTGGGATAAGTACAAATTATCACTGGGATGAAGATGACAATGATTTATTTCTCTCCATAAGCACACAAGAAATAAATAAGCAGATAACCCAAGGTATCGCTTTGATATTGCTCATATTTTTTTATGCTTATTTCTTTGATTGGCTTTAAAGGTAACCAAGGAAACAATAAGAACTTGGTGCTGAGAGAAATTGATGTTGCATTAGGACTTCAAAAAGCTAGCGGGGAACGGCTGGAGTTGGGAGAACGTAAAAACGCAGTTGGCGCGAATGAAATTTTTATTGAAAACGAATTGGATATCGAATAAAAGTGTGGAATCCAAGTTTAGAAAAACAGCAAACAGCAGTGCGCAAATAGCCAACAAAACAAGCTTTCAAGCGGCTACCAGAAAAAAAGAATTTCAAGGCTGTTTATGTGAAAAAGACTGTGAAACTGAATTGAAAAATTTAAAAGATCGGATGGAATGCAAATTTAAAAAAAGGGGAAAGAGCAGTGCGCAACTCGACAAAAACACAGGCTTTCAAACGGCTAATGGCAACAATGTGCTCATATCTGAGAAAGGGAAAAAACTTATGGAAAACTTGCTAAATGAATTTCATAAAAGCGAAAGTGATGGTGATATTGAGAATAATTTACTTTGTATAAAAAATAAAATTATTTCCAAAAAGCAAAGCATGCTGTCTGCAAGAAAACTTTTAACACTTCTTTAAAAAGCAGGAAAGAAGAGCATGTTGTAGAACTCCTCACGAAAACTTTTTTTCTTCGTTTCAGGTGCTTCACATTTACATCTAAATATATCTATTCCTTGTAAGGAAGCGTTTTCTTCCTTACCCAAAAATAAATCCGTCCGTGTAAATGTCTACCCGTAGACCCTAATACCAG
>KK502835.1:12471-37136 GCA_000688735.1 Glossina austeni
TTTAAAAAAAAAATCTCTCCCTTACTTACTATATACTATACCTAGTATAATATTTTTTATTCAAATTATAACAAGAAAAAATGCACTTACTTACTTAAATAATAAAAAATAAATCTCCATATATATATATATATATCCAGTAAAATTGTCTCAATTACTCTTCCTTTTCTTTGCCATCTTCGCTCTCTTTGAAAAAAAATTTTTTGCTAATTTTTGGTGTATGAGGCTCCTTCTTGGTGTAAGACATTTTTTTGCATATTCAATATTTATGAGGCTGTTTCTTGGCGTATGAGGCTCATTCCTGGTGTAAGAGGCAACATTATGGTGGTAAACACGTTGTTTATACACATTATAATGTGCAATGTATATGCTTCGAAGATTATCATTAGTGAACATACATGTAGACTTTTCTCTAGATGTAATACTTACATTGCTTGCTTGCAAACGAATTACCAAACAAATTTATTTATTCTTACTTTGTATATTATTGGAAAGAAATAGTGTTTTATTATTATTACGTTTTTGATTACACATTCTTGCTTAACAATAGGGTGTAGATTTACATACTGATGAACCAGTAACAGACTCAGCCACAAATGTTAGCGCAATATACTGTACTTTAAAAGTGAAGTGACGTCCATGCGGTAATCGATCTTTAATAGCTAGCATAAGCTATTTTGCGGCATAAGGAGCTAAGGTAATTTCAATGCCATCGAGTGATATAGGTTCGGGAGTATGGGGTTGATAGTATAAGGAGCATGACTTATGCAACGAATTGCTGCTTATCGACATTGACGCAGGAAATGGCGTTTCATCCTGTTGTTTACCTTTAGAAACCTGCAAGCTATGAATATTTTCCCAGACATACATTGGGCGTTGAGACTTTGTGAATCAATTTCCTTTTTAATTTCTTTACATGTCTGTGATGAATTTGTGATTTCTCGAAAAGTGCATTCAGCGTTTACCCCAGCCAAATCAGATCCCTGTTTCTCAAGCGATATCAAACGCTCTGGAAACAATTCAAAAAGGCTTAAGTGTCTTTGCATATTTGTGATCAATCATTCGCCTTCAGTTTGTACATCTTGTCTTAAATAATTCACTTTTGACGTCTAGACTTCTGCGCTAGGGGACATTATCGCCAAAACAAAACCCATTACCGGTTTGAAAGCAATAACGGGCTATGCTCTGCAAAAGATTTGCCGGCCATATTGGCGGTCTTATCATTGTTTCTGGATGATTTTGTTATTCCATCAGTTCGTCTCGAGTTTTTTAAAGCGAAATGTTAACTTAAATGCTATTCCAGAGCGACTGCTGATATCGGCGTTATCATTATTCAAACTGTGCACTCGGCCATCGCCATGCAAATCACTTAATCCAATATTAACGTAATGCCAGTGCGCTGAAATATCTCGTTCCTTATCTCCAGCATTGTTATACATGGAGATGTAATCTAGTGGATCCTAACCTCCAAGCCAATATTTAAGAAGAGTGGTAACTTGCAATTTGTTCGGCTGATCGGAATAAATTCTGTGTAGCATACCAATCAAGGACTTCAATCCAGGTGGAGGATGCGGTTGTAATGAGTTGCTATTTATTTTTTTACTTTGGTCGGCTTGACTTCCGCTTGCCATTGTTTTTAAGTGAATTTAAGAAGGCAAATAAATAAAGGTTTAATACTGAATAACAGAAGAAGAAGAAGAAATGTTCACCATTGTTGCCATGTATCGGGGTAAAATCACCATAGATGCGATCGACCTGATAATAACCAACCAAGACGAGAAATTAATAAGGGCTTCCACACAATGACACGTTATTCCATTTTCCGGGAAAAGAAGTTCCAAATAGTAAACATAATGAGTACCGGCATTACTGCACTTCTTCATTGTACTGAAGCAATAGTGCAAGTTTATGAGAATGGTTTTTTAATCTAAAATGAATTTATTGTACATAATCATAACTAAAGATAAATACAACTTACCTTGACATGTAGACCATAACCTTGACGGCTTATGAGAGGTGGGCGACTGAGCATCATCGTTCCTCCTTTATCTATAATGAAAAATTGGAATATAAGATAGTAATGTATCAATATTTTCGTGCTAAATTTGAATTATCTTAGTATCCAGACACATTCTTGTCAACAGACTCCCTGAGAACTTTTTGGTTTTCAGCAGTACATATAGAATCAACCCAAGAAAATTTCGTTCGATGAATCCTGCCGCTAACACATGATCCGTCTGATTTAAAGAAGTCAGCATTCGCTGCCACAGTAGCTTGTATTCGCTTTCCTACACTGAAACTGAAACTGAAATATTACTTTCGATCATTTGGCAGTTTTTCATCCTTTTTATCAGTTTCAATTTCAGTAGTGGTTACATCATGTGTGTTTGTTTTCTTGTCAGCTTTTGATAAAGCTGTAATGCATCAATTTCAATAAAAGATTCCGAGCAACTGTGATTGTCACTGTCACTGCTTTGATATCTTGATGTTGAGGCCTCCATATCTTGAGGTTTATTTGAATAGCCAAGGACTTTGTCCTGTACATCTTCGCTTATCTTTTCATCGCTTCATTTTTCAACATCAGCATCACTATAACTTGTGTCATTCTTATTTGACGAAATATTGGGAGGGCTGTTGGAGTTATAGGAAATATTTAAGCGTGCCTTTTCATTGCTTATTTGTCGATCAAGAGAAGTTGTAAATGACAACAGCATTCAATATCAGGTACAGCGGCCGTCTATCTTGAGAAATATCCTAAGATTAGAAAGTCGACAACTGCTGGCTTCCACATGAAAGCACAGCATGCCGCAGAAAATCATCCGTCTATGCTCTTCGTGAATGATAAAAGTAAAATTTTTCCAGAATCCCAATTGTTTAATTCATTTTAAAGTTTCTAGAAATGTCAATATAATTTTTAGAAGATGGAAGATTTCATGTACAAATCTTCACTAATATAAAGAATCAGATTCAATATCTATAAAGAATCAGATTCAATATCTATAATGTCCGAATGTATGCATCAAAATTTCCTCATAATGTAGTTTTTTTCGTAACGTTGAGATTAACCTGAATTGAACATTTAATATCTAACTTTACCTGATGTATCCTACTGTTGTCATTAATCTTACACACGTAGGAGAATAATTTCTCATTTTAATAATTTAGTAATTTTCCGTTTTAAAATAAAAGATTTTCCTTAACTCTTCAAAATAAATACCTAATTATAGTTACGACACCGACTTTAATGAAAAAATTGAATAAAAAAAAAGCATTTAAGCAAAAATACGAAGAGCAAATACAAATTTGCGGCCATTTAAGCACATTTGCGATCATTTAAGCAAAAATACGAAGAGCAAATATAAATTTGCGGCCATTTAAGCACATTTGCGGTAATTTAAGCAAAAATACGAAGAGCAAATACAAATAAGAACGAAGAGTAAATATAAATAAGTACGAAGAGCAAATATAAATAAGTACGAAGAGCAAATAGGTACGAAGAGCAAATATAAATAAGTACGAAGAGCAAATATAACGCCAATTGAATTTTAAAACTATAACGCTGCGCGTTCTATTCGTCGTACTTTTACTTGAAAATGGTTTTAAGTGAATATTGTCAATATGTTAGAGAAGTATTTTGCGAAGGAGCCACGTGCCTTTTTTCGTTCCGCAAAGGGTACTTGATTATTAAGGCAACGAAAGAAAATGTAAAAATTAGAAATAATAAATTTGCGTAGCTTTCCTATTTGCCTAGGTGACCTTTCTATGGCAATTGGATAGTCGAATCCGCATGCAAAAGAGATTTTCCTTCCTTCCTTGCGGCAGCTGGTGTCGTCAACGCCACGGTGTAAGCATCTATAGAAGGGGTCTGCTATTGGCATCTCTGGACTGGATGCAATTTAGAGGAACTTGGCGCAATGGTGTGCGGGTAGGTCCTTCTCCATTTTACATTTACATTCGGTATAGAAGAAAAATCGATTAGTCTCCATGGCATTTGGGATAATCTTTCCCCACGAGGCGTAAGATAAGTTGTTAAAGCATGTGCGTTTCTTTGTTTACAACCGTCTTTGGTGGTGTGTTCTATAGAATAAAATTTGAAACCCCCCATTTCTACCGAAGTAGCTAACTTATAGGCGGCATCGTCCATCCTTTACAGCACACCATCCTTTAAAAATAACACTCGTGTGCAGATTAAATACACAAACGTAATTAACAAATATTTAAATTGGGTATATATACACATTCGTTACAGGTCATCATTGTCATAAATATGAAGTAAGTCACTGGAAACACCAGAGTACACGGCGAAATCCAACAAGTCTAAAATTCGACCTAGACGAAGTGGTGGGTGTTCCAGTGAACGAGACGAAACACTTGTCATTAAATTCAAGTCTAACAATAAATTTTTCACCCAATTGCGCAATATACGCAGTAATTTTTAAATGAGAAGGGTTTGTGAGATCAATCTCTAATATAAGGAGAATGTCCACAAAACTTTCGTGAAGAAAAATTTCAACTTCATTGGAATTCCATACACAGATTCGGCAACTTATTTGCATAGCTTAGATATTAAGAGGTTCGTTATATTGACAAAAGTGTTTGCCATCTCAACCCGTTTTTGAATCAAGTTTCCAATTTTTAAAAAAGGATTACGATTTTTCAATATATCAGCGTATTGATAATTGAGGAGATTATTATTACTATTAGCCATACCAGTATTATGTGTAATTGAGCGTTATCTTCTAAGCAAAGGGAATTGTCCTTAATGATGTAAAAGGGACTTGACGGAGGCTTTTACCCTTTTGCCTAAAATTTGAATAAATGCACCATTAAAGTACGCTGGAAAGTGCATAGATATAACATTGATTTACTGCAACTCGTTTGTGGAAAACTCGGTGGAAGCATAACAAACCCCTTTTGAACGCAGCAGTTAATCAATGTGTGAGCCCTGACTGCTTGGGTACGGCCCTTCGGGGAGTATTCGTGGTGGCTGTGGTTTTCACATTCCCTAGCGGAATAACCGAGGTTTGGGTGGGCCTCATCACTTACCAGAGTGGGTTTATTGTGCTATACGCAATAAATAATCTGGACTCCATTGTTGTTTGGACTCCTAGCTTAAAGGGATTGTCCAACTCACTGGGGGGCGTGGGTTACGCTATATTAACCCGTGTGTCATTGGCACCGTAGGATTAAGCCACATAGGCAGGAACCTATGTAAAACCTTTGTCACTCACTGTTCTTAATTGAAGGAAAATTATTATAATGTTATCCTTGGAGGAAAGCTTTGAAGTTTTTTTTTAAGAAGCTGTATGTTATCCTTGGAGGAAAGCTTTGAAGTTTTTTTTTAAGAAGCTGCTGGTGGAATATACAACCATTATAATTTGACTGATGATTTTGGAAACAAGTAACATATTTTGGAACAGTATTGTCACTTTTGGTGCTCCAAGCCGCATTTAACGCCTCTGACCTGCTTTGTGCAATAAGTTCTTGTGTGTCTGAAACCTTGGCACCGATGATATTCGAGAATGTTTCTAGTTTGTAAAAGAGTTTCAACTTTGACGATAGCATGATTGAAGTATTTCAAGTCGTAAATCTTCTTATTATCTGCACTAGGTTCCACATACTTATAAAATATTGGCAGTGGATCTTTAGTAAATCTATGATATATGTTGGAAACATTGTGAACTTTGAACTTCAGCTTTTCAATACCTTTTAATACCATTCTTTCTGTCCTTTCTTGTTTAATTTGGTAAGTGTGAAATTGAACTTTGTTGTCACAAAAATGGTTTACTATATTCATATATCCATATTTTAATATAACCATTTTTCATAGTTTAATAAATAAACCCACTAGCAGCAATAACAATCGAAAAAGCCATTATCATCCGTTTTATACCGGCTATGCAAGAATTATTAATTATTTATTTGTTTAAAATTGGCTCCAAAAAGAAATCGCAACCAATAACTAGAAAAAAATTTGAAAATGAACAAAAACTTCGACTTTAGTCTAAAACTACTGCAAACAAAAAGACACAAAATAATACTAATCATGATGATAGTAATACTATAAGAGAAAGTTATCTAATTCTAACCTTTTGGTGCGTATATAATTATTTACATAATGACATTACCGAGCGTGGCATAAACAGTTCATTATACACTACAATTTTCAATTTGTAACTATATGCATTATAATTACAGTTTATTTGTAATTGTATTAATAGAAATAGTAAACTGATCAAAGCGAAATTAACTGGCGTTGTAAAGCCATAGCAAGCTGAACGGACTAAACAGTAGATAATTAATGCGCCAATAAGAAAGTGTCAAGGGAATATGATGTTGCGAAGACCGATTCAAAGCACTGAAGCTGATAAAGTTTAATAGGTACGAAAAGGAAATCCAGCCCCGAATTAATTTAATCATAAAAAGGTCATCATATTAAGTTAAATCTGTTTTCTTATGGCGGAAGAGTTCTAGTAGGATTCCATGACAGATCGTGTAAAGCAAAGAAGAAAAAAATTTCCCTGAACAGAGTCTATTCGGTCAATGTAACATTAATAATAAGGTGGCCAAACAAAGACGTTTGCAGAAATAATTATCACTACATTTTTTAGCCCATCTCTTAATAAAATCCAAAACCGACTTAGCATTGTTAACGGAAAACTCAATATGAAGGCTGAACTTGCGTCTGGAATCACACACACACCCACACACCCAAATAACACACCCAACTCCACTCCAGCACATAGTTTTTAATAGAACAATAAGTAAAGAATGACATCGTCTTGCATTTGCTTAAATTACATTACATACTATTGATAGAACACCACTCATTTAAAGATGATATATTAGGTTGTAGCTCATCAGCGTGAAGCACTGAGTTAACAAAAGTATAAATTTTCACATCATTCGCAAACATAAGAATTTAAGAGAGGAAGGAAATTCGTTAATGTATAAAGTAAATAATATAATATAAAATGAGGAACGTTTCATCGTTTCCTGCAAGAAAATGGAATCAAATGACAATCCTTGTGTACGACCAGTAAGATAAATGGAAAAGCCCAGCAACAAAATCTCTAAGAAGCCGAGTTGACAAACCTGATGTTTGACTCTCACAAATGCTTTTGAGAAATCTGTATACATCACATCCACCTGCTAACACACAGTAAACGCTTGAGAAATATCACACGTAAGGTCCAACAAGTTAGTAGATGTTGATTTGTCTTTAACGAAGCCATGTTGACATGGTGATAACACTGACATTGAAGGCGATAATCTCGCAAACAACAAAGCTTTCAATAACTTAGATAGGACGCTGATCATTGATGTTGTCTGTAGAAGCACTCTTATATAAGGGAATAATAAAAGTAGTTTTCTTTGCTAAGGGAAGTAACCAAACTTAAGGCATACGTCAAGGGAACGCAAAGTCTATCCACGCAATTGCTGAGAATAAGGGGTGGCATACCATCAGGACCCAGAAAGCAACTAAACTTGAAAGTAGACAATGCAGAAAAGATTGCAATTCAGACATTGTAATGTGTCCTAAAATGTCGAATGATTTAATATGATAAGGATACACGTGGAACGTCGTAGCAGTAACAGAATAAGACTTTTGAAAGAATTCTGCAAAGACGTTGACTTCTGAATTCTCATAACTCATGACGAGAGGATAACCCATGATCTTCCACTTCGCCGACAAAGTTATAAAAACAATCAGAATCAGGAAGAATTTTATTTTTCATGCTATTTCTGTAAATTGCAAAACCTTTATTTTTTAGAAAGCCGCAGTCACGCCTCACAGCAAAATGTTTCACCAAGTTGATGTATAAACTATTACGTTTGTGCTTTCTAGAAAGCCCGGTCTTTTTATTTCTCAGTTTCCTAGAAGGATCATTAAACCAAAATGAAGAAATTTATTCATCCGACGGACCGTTAAATGATTTAATCGAGGTCGACACAGAAATGGCGATAAACAAATTGCTATAAACAGCGGACAACATGCAAATCCAAGTCTCAAAACATTGAAATCAGTTAGATATGTTAAGAGAATAGTAGCTCGCTTCCGATGAAACAAATGGATCGATATGGCAAATATATACCTTTGCTTTGGCAAACAAACGAAAAGACGGACATGCTTAGGTGCTCTTCAAATTTGAAAGAAATGTTATTAAATATTTAATATAATTTTATATAATTCACCGATAAAACACAGGATGTGATCTTTCTTTAATATTTCTTTCCACATTATCTTAAAAACACAGCGTAAACTTGGCGATACTTAACAGCCATTACAAATCAATATTATTTTATGTTTGTCGCTATAAATGAATACAAAGAAAATTCAAATTTTCGTTGAGTTTATTACATTTTTTGTTTAAATCAACTTTAAATCCATACAAAGTTTATGTTAAATCTGCTTCATCTGCTCTCGTTATTCTCCACAACCTTGTTTTTTGCGCACCAGTCTTGAATTCCCCTCCATTATCCTCTTTCTACTTTATTGTTTTGTTCAGAACCAGCATATTCTGTTTGACAAAAAGACTAGTCGTGCATTTTTACAAAATTATGTAAAATAACGGTGGCGTTTACCACTGTTGCGGCGTTCTCGGGTTTCAAATACTTTGGAAATCATTTGGACATTCACTTTAAATTGCTCGACGTACTTATGCTACATGTGGTCGAAGGCGGTCGCAAGCAATCTATTGACTTAACGATTTTTAAATAAGAATCTTACCCAGCATTCCTTTTTAATTTACAACAACATAACGCACCCACATCATTATTATCATAATCCAAATAATTAAATCGTCCTTATCTATCTTCTTTCCTTCAAATTTTTTTGTATAAAATTGGAAAGCAGTTTTTCACTTCATTAATTTTGCACTTTTCCATAAACGTTTATGTTAACAAACGCTAGTCACATGATTTTGCTTTAGCGACAAACTGTATATTCGACTGATTTTGCGTTGTGCGTGGTTGTGTCTTCCGCTTAAGAAATTATGTATACAGTATGGCCGAATCTTCTATCCACCCACGTTACGCAAACCATAACACAAATCTTTATAATTGTAGTTTGTTAGTGGTGGGCAAAAATAGATCTGTTCAGTTTGTGTTGATTGATTTCGCTAATTTTCGCTGCCTGCAAAAACTTTCTATGTGTTCGGAGCTAATATCTTATCCAATATCATCCAAACCATATTGGCCATTCAAATCCGCAGAGACTGATAAATGCAAGGGCAGCCGTTCCTAGATGGACACAGCATTCGATACTAATAGGCAATGTGTATACTTTACAGAATTTACAAAGTTTTCTACTGCAAAGTACAAATGTTATTAGATGAGTGTAGCCGATTACTTCCCTTTCTGTACACGTATTGCAGGATCACCCATAGCGTAAACGTATAATTTCATCTGCTGTGTAGTTAATGAGTAGTGAGAAGAAAATCAATTTGTTCTCTTGATTTTGAAAAAACAGATGTTCTCGGCTGACGTGGTGTTGTAGGTTAGTTTCGCGGCCGATTTAGCCCATTTGCATGTAAAAACTTGCGACGTTTCTACTAACTATGAAGCCGGTAACATTAATTATGCGGCTAGACGAATGCTTATCACTAACATACTCCAAAAGACAAATGGACACAGATTAATCGATTCAGAGTTTGACGCTGTTCAAGAATAAAAAATGTTGACTCTAAATAAAGACAACTTCTGTCATCTTAGTTGTTTGTTCAAATAGTCGATCACATATGTATAAAAAAAATATTTTCCAACACAACGAATGAAAATTTCATCTGGCGATGTGTGTAGCTAATGAATTTCACCTCTCAACACAATATACCATAGGTGCAGTTGCTTTGAGGAGTTAATAAGTTCCGCGGTCTTCTTTTACAATAATGTTACGACAATCATATATTTCAGAAAATAAGTCTACATGAAAACTGCCTATATTTGTTGAAAATAAAATTTCCTAAAATTTTGGGAAAGTAATAAAGCCAGACATAGTGCCAAAGTCTTACTTTTTAGAAAATAATACTGGCGAACATAAGGCATGTTCAAAATTTTTAGAAAAGACCCTATGCATCTCAAATACGTTCGTTAATACAGCCATTGAAGGGGAGCATTACAGATCATTTACCTTCTAAAATGGAAGGAAACCTAGGACATCGCGATTGCGATAGAAGCAGGTGAATCAGAAATAGATCTAGAAAAAAATCATATAGAAAGCTTTCCAATTAAGGTGTTCCACTATATTGGCAAGTCTTCAAAGAAGTCGTACCTAGACAAGAGTTTGGCCATCTAGAAAATGAACGATCTCCACCGTAGCAGCTAAATCAAAAAAGATGCTTAAATCAAAAAAGATGAATGTGTAACATGCTTGAAATGTGGTCATGTTAATACTGCCAGTAAAAGGGAGTTAGAAGCAGAATGTTCAGTGCATTAACAATGAGAGACCAGTGCAATAAAGCCCTCATAATTTGAGATGCAAAAGTAATTCTGCGTTCATTACATGTACGTTTGATTTGCAAAGTGTCTAACGTTGGCACATTCAAGAGTATCATTTTCTTATTATTCTAGAAAAATATCCTTCTGTAGTTTAACACTCTATATAGAAGACGGGCAGGCTTGTCAGCGTTGAACTTGAACCACATTACATAAGTAAGGTAGCGATGAAATAGACTCAATTTTCTTTAATTTTCCCAAATAATTGCCTGTAATTGTGACATATGTTTCATTGTTCTGTGACATCTGTGACGGTCAGAATAGAAACCAGCAAGTGGGAGATATGTATTCTGTGTACCATTTAAGACATCTAAACGGAATATAGTTTACATTTTTAGAGTCTGAATGGCAAGTTCGTATCCTCAAGTATAGGGATTTCTATAATCTGCAGGAATTAGCAGCCATTACTATCACAACTGGTGACAATTCAGTAAGTTTAAAAGGGTTATCAGAGCCAAACAATGATGAAGGTAAAATGGAGGAATCTTTATATATATTGTTTTTAATATTCAAATGTAATTAAAAGCTGATTAAGATATTCCTTATATGATTTCCTATGCGCCCAATCTCGGGGGGGAAAATTCACTATGCATATTTTCTGTATTTTCTTGACAACTATCGCATTTTATGTAATAAAATACCCTTTAGTACCTAAAGAATCTTATTTTTGATGGTTATGATCGGTAGGTAGTAAGATCGATCTTTAGGACAAAATATTAATTTAAACCTAACTATCTTCGAACATTTTAAAATGTACCCAACGAGTTTTTCCTGTCAACTGACATTCTGTTCGTCGATTTTCTTTCGGCATCAAATTCGGCACCACATTCCTCAGCTTTCGCAAACCAAGATTGTCTGAACTGAAAGTCTGAAATTTTGTAGATGATCCACAGATTGCATTGTTCACGAAGCATTGTTATCGACGATCACTACGAATCAAACACCATTGCAAAACTTCAATATCTACGCGCTAGTCTAAAAGAAGTCGATTTCGACATTCTTTCATTGTCGGATCCTATTGAAGCTTGCTATCCTAAGGCCATTGAATTTTTAAAAGTGCTAAACTAAATAAAATTAATAATTGTAATGTATGTATATATAAAACTAATAATAAAAGTAATAATTATAATAGATACATGTTTATATATTTACATATATATATATATATAATATAAAAGTATGTTGGAACATTTGAGGTTTGATTATCCACATGAATTTACACAAGGTTGCAGACATCGTTCGTGGCATAAAGTTGACGATTAGGGTGACTTGTACACAACGTATCTGAAAGAAAAAGTAGGATATCGACCGTTTGGAGACACTAATGCAAGGACTAAAATGCTATTAGGAACTGTGCACTCTGTTGTGCTATAGAAGAAGCTTGCATCCTGATCTGCTGTTTTCGTAGACGAATATAATAGAAAATCATGTGGATAATTTGTTTGTTGAAAAGAATACGTTACTATAACTTCAAGAATTCGGCGGAAAATAAAATAGGCTTGACAGATAGAATTCTTTGTATCAATAACAGTACACAATTTTTAAAAAATAGTCTGCAAATCATACCTAAATCGTTTCATATTATTCACCAAACGGATACACTCTCTACTTCTGAACAGAACGGTCTACCCAAAAGGATGAACAGAACACTTTCTGAATATGTCAAACGTCCATTCTTTCAACTTAAGCTAAACGAACGTTCTTGTAGAAGCGGTGAAACAACCGTTAAACATAAGCGGCGACGCTGTTTTCCTAAGAGACGTGGCGTGCTTCATCATAGCTTCATCAAGAAAACATTTTAAATATCCTCGCAGTACAGCGGAGGAAAGCCACTTAAAAATAAGGTAGGAGTTTTGGGAAGAACGACTGGACCTAAAAGGCCAGGCGATCGTTTTCTTACATCGGTATAGAAAATAAACCAATAGACCAAACAAACTTGGTTGATGAAGGAAATGGACGCAATCTACCATAGGATATATGTGTTGTCGAGGTTGTAAATGAAAACTATATATTGCAGATACTATTTCAAGTATTTTGCAAGACTCTTTGACACTTGTAGCTATGGCCATAAAATTATTTTCCTTATAATATTTGGTTTAATTCAAAAACCAATATTTTCTTTTCAAATTGAGGAATAATATTAATTTAATTTTGTACAAAAGTCGTAATAGCCACTAGACAATATTAACAATCAAATCTAAAAATAAACATTATTGAAATCTATAGCGGAGAAGCATTACATGTATTACATGATTACATGAGCAAATAATAATTTGCATAAATCTTATCGTCTAATTTTTGTTGGAACATGAAACGTTTAAATCTTTGCTTGCTTATTTTAAACACTGTATTGTTATGGCGAATGTTAGAGCAGTTGGAGTTATTTGCTGTACATCCAGTTCATGTAGAAGCAGTGAATGAAATAGTATCACGCGCACATCTAATGTTTGCTCTGATTTACATAATGTTTGCATTTGGCGAATAAGTGCGATACACATCATGGTGAACCTTCATGTGATCTTTCGTTTTTACTTGTATTTATATATCTTTTCTTATTTGCCAGAATAAATGATGAAGAGCAACAAGAATCGCTTTTAGGAAGCAATGGCAGAAGTTTCGAAGAAAATATTGTCACAACATTGCTCAATTAAATTCTTGGATTTTACCAAATCATTCTAGTGTTTTTATATTTTAATATTCATTAAATAACGCACAATATAATATAATGTTTTTAATATAATGTTTTAAGCCCTTATCGTTTTTGTATAATATATACTATGTAATAATATTCGTATTACATATTGCTTGTCGTCCACTAAAAGTAATTAAAAAAAAAATGTTGTTGATTTATTTTCAACTCCATTTTATAACAATTTCTTCTTTCACTTCATTTTGTTACCGAAATAATTTGTTAGAAATTTACTGCATTTGAAAAACAATGAGGTTTTTGGACTGTAGAGTTTTGACTAGTAACTTTAGACTTCTTCTCTCTCTATCCTCAATACATGGTATTTTTCAACAGAGATAGATTAGAAATTTTTAACATTGCATGCGTGGCACCTCTAGATTTTTAACAGAAGACTATGTTTGTTCTTCTTTCCATCATGACAAAGCGTCGCCATTTATTGAGAGCAACTCTATTCTCAACACGTGATACTTTTTTTTTAAAACTTGTAAAACAAAAAAAGTAGCTAACGGTTTTCTGTGGAATCAAAGAAATTTTTACAAGTGGATGAAAAAGTTGCTGCATAATTCAAATACAGGTAAGTCTCCTATTACGTGGTACTTCTATAACGCGGTACTCCTACAACGCGATTTTCAAGAATTTTTTTAAATAATATTCTAAAAAACTTTAACTTTGCATTATATGTTTATTTAACAAATTGTGAGATCTAGCCTCTTTGATTTTGGCACTACATATTTTAATTTTACAAGAAAGATCGCCTATCTGCATATGTATTGTGCGATTACTGATTTTAAAAAAGTCTTTTATTGAAGTCTGTTTTCTCTTATTTCGTAAATCTTTATAGATTTCCCGGTACGCGGATAACTTATTTTTAAGATTTCTTTTGAGCATTTCTGCGCTATCCCTTAGAAGATCGCTTTCCAAAACATACTCTTCCAACTCCTTCGCCAGATTTAATATTTTCTCCACATTTTTTAGTGAAAAGTTTTCAATTTTGGCATTGGAAAGATCGTCAGAGACTCTATTTTCTATATTTCTATATATAGTTTCTATATTCATTCTCTACTGGAGTGGCAACAGTTTCCTGAACTGCTGCCTCCGGTAATAGTGCTTTCCAACAAGCTCTCAGTATTGATTGATAAATTTCTTTAAGTGGCGTCCCAACGATTTCAGCACAATTTAAAATTGAGAACTGTTTCCCGACTATCTTGACTGTGATATTTAATGATTCCTTCTTCTTTAATATTAACTCAATTTGCGTATGTAGTATGCTTTAAAAGTTGCCGTTATTCCTTGATAATGATGTAGTGTTAGGTGGTAAAAATTCAACTTGAATATTAGGATGACATAAATCATTTGCATGAGCTGGAGCATTGTTTAAAAGCAGTAAAACTTTAAATGCCAAGTTCTTTTTTTCTAAACAATTTTCTACGTCAAGAACAAAGCAATGATGAAGCCAATCATTAAATAAACTGGCTGTCATCCATGCTTTTTTGGTCGCTCTCCAATACACTGCAAGATTGTTTTTGTTACATCCTTTCATAGATTGTGGATTTAATGATCGGTTAATAAACATTGGCGTGGTCATGAAATCGCCAGACGCATTACTGCAAAGTAACCATGTTATCCGACCCTTAGAAACCTTAAAGCCAGTAGCTGTTTTTTCGTTCTTCGCAATAAAAGTTCTCGACGGCATTTTTTTCCACCACAAACCCGTCTCATCAGCGTTAAATGTTTGATCTGGTAAATAATCATGTTCTTTAATAATTTTTGCGAACTATTCTGAATATTTATCCACTGCATCAGCATCAGCGAATGCCCTATATTTTCAAACTCTGTAATGAATGCCGTTTTTTAAACTTTTCAAACCATCCTCTGTAGCCACGAGTTGATGGTTGTCTTCATCGGTTGATGGTTGTCCGGTTTCTTTTAAATAGTTGAATATTTTTAATGCTTTCTGCTTAACTACATTTCCATCTAAGGGCAATCGCTTTTTCATCATATCTTCTGTCCATACCGTTAGCGATTGTTCCATTGTTCCCATTATCTTTTCTCTTGAACGAGAAATGATTTTTGCGAGTACCGATGATCCAGTTGATACCGAACATCTAATTTTTTCTTCGTTTTGTTTTATTGTTCTCATTGTTGATTCATTTAATTTAAAATGTCTAGCAATATCAGCTACCCTCTTTTGATTTTTAAGTCGACCCAAAATTTGAATTTTGGTTTCAATAGTGATAAATTTTTGTTTTACCGACTTACGGCATTTCCTTATGGCATTTTTAGGGCTTAAATAATAATTTGATTATTTTAAGCTTTAAAAAATTTAAAAGAAACTTACTGATTATGAAATGTATTCACCTTGATTTTCACAAAATAAACTTGTAAGACAAAAAATACAAACACGTAAATCACTCTCTGAGGCGATCTTTTTTGTAAAATTGAAATATGTAGTGTAAAAATCAAAGAGGCTAGATCTCGCAAGTTGCTAAATAAACATATAATGCAAAATTAAAGATTTTAAGAGTATTGTTTAAAAAAATTCTTGAAAATCGCGTTGTAGGAGTACCGCGTTATAGTAAATTTTACGCATTTTGCGACATTTTGTGAACCGCGTTGTAGTAAAACCGCGTTATAGGAGGGTTACCTATATATTTATTTCTTGTATTGAAAAAGATATGTACTTCGTCTATTGAAAAGGAGACCCATTTGGGAATCGTATAGTTTGCCTAACGACTTTTTCCTAACGATTGTTATATGTGTATATTTGTTATCAAAAGAAGTTGCCGTAAAAAATTTTTCATTTCATTTCTAGCACCTGTGTAAATTTTTATATAGTTTTTTCTTCTACATCTTTGCTTAACGCATTGCGTGCTTAGGATTCAACCTAAAGTGAAAAACATAAATGTATTATTAGTCCTTTTGTTATCTCGAAACATTTATGAAAGGAAAACTTTTTTCTTTAAGTATTTGAAAAGCATTTAATAGTTTGAATATGTGAGCCAAACCAAACGTTTCTCTTGAGGAGGAAAATGCAATTTTCGAAGAAAATATGATATTTCTTATAAGTTCATTTATGAAAAAATTGATATTTTTATGTGGCAGACCAGGTACCGGATGGGCTCGATATGCTCGTAAAAGAGTTAACGATTGAAAAACAATAAAAAAGGGCAAAGAATAATTGAACTTGACACTATTTATTCTTTGAGAATTTATCTTATAATTTTTACATTTTCTTTGTGTGCGTATAATTGTCTATAAACAGCTTCCAAATGGTATGAAAATATGGTTTCAATCATATAAGGTAGGTTTATAATTTATGGCACATACAACAAAATCGAGTAACTCGATCCTCATTCTCTCAAATCGAATCCAATACCGTATATATTCGTATAACATCATATATGTTCGTACATATCGTAGGCACTGAAATATTCCGATTATACTGAATATAAATCCTTTGTACATTCTTTACACACACAAAGGAGTTTAGCGAAAAAATTAATCATGTAGTTTTTGCGACCGTTTATGAGACCGTTAAGGAAAAGCTTACAAGGCCCAGTCATAAATTGAGAAAGCTTGATAGGAGAACGACCACCGTTCGCACATGACTGTGGATGTCCCGTTTTTGCCGAGGAATTACAACTCATGTGTGACAATAATGAACCAGCTCTTTGCTGACAACAACAATATTGTAGATCTGCAATACAATAAATGACAGCGACATTGAAAAAGAATTTTTATGATCTGACGAAGACGAAACAGACGAGATAGGTAGAATAGTATTAGCTGTAATAGAATTAGAGGTAAAAAGCCCCGCGCAAGTAGCTAGCTTTATACTATACATGTTAGACCCCTCTGCTTCGACGAATGCAGGATTCATGCAGGAAAAGCAGCCCCTAAAATATATATAAGTATTATAATTTTTATTATTATATAAATTTAGCCAGAGAATAAATTCTAAGTCTTAAAGCACTAGCATCTAAGGCTTTCGGCTCTATTTTTATTATTATTATTATCATTATTATTATTATTATTAAAAACTCTACCGTAAAGATATATATATTGTGAGGACCCAAAGTCGTCCCTCGTTTTGGGGTCACGGATTCTACGTCTCTTGGGAGGAGGAGGAAGTGCTAGTTAAGGTAGAATAGGAGATAAGATAACTTAAGAATAGATTAAGATAAAATAGGAATAGAATACAGGAATGGATTAAGATAGAATAAGGATAGTTTAAGTATAGGGTAAGAATAGAAGAGAGAAAATTAGTTCAGTTAGTTGAAGTTAGGCTCTCGAGCCAGTCAGTGGTAGTTAGGCTCTCGAGCCAGTTAGTCGTAGTTAGGCTCTCGAACCAGGCAGTCGAGTCAGTTCGTGAGCATCGGAGAATGAATATCGCGACTAAATAAAAGTGATTGAGAGGAGATGAATATTAAGATATGAGAATAAAATTTAGAAACTCTGATGAAATTTGCTCAATTAATAAAAGAAGTATCAAGTCACTGCGAATATAAATTTTCTTGCGTTTTTCCTCCCCTAGGCCGCTGAGCTGCCCCAGCCAAAGGAAAGGGACGAAACGTCCTCACAATATATATATAAATATTTATATATTTATTATTTATTCATTTCTTTCTGTTTTATTTTAGAATATAAAAGAAGCATACCGCCCAACACACCACTCATGAAACTACCCACCGCCCAACTCAATAACAAGTAACATTCGCTGTATGCCAATGGTAAGTTTATTTTAATCAATATTTATTATTATTTACCATTTATTTACTAATTTTTATTCTATTTTAAAATACAAAGGAAGCGTATCGTTCAACACACCGCCTATCGCTTCATCAATAAGTGACATTCGCTGTATGCCAATGGTAAGTTTGTGATCATCATTTGCAGGAAAATTCATTAATTACTAAATTATTCCATTATACAGATCAATCATCACAATCATTAACAAACACACATCTCCAAACATACTGCCATGCTGCACACCGCCAATATATTTATATATTTACATATTTATTTATATTATATATTTATATATTATATTATATTTATACATAATATTATATATTTATATTCATATTACACATATTTAATATTATTTATATTTATACTATACATATTTATATTTATATTACGTGTGCATATGTAAATTAATGTATGTTTTACAGAATAGATATGTATAATTATTTTAATATATTCTTATTGTAAAAAATTGTTATTATATATATATATAATATATGAGTGGTATAGGCCTACAGGAGAAACATCATTCAAATCATTTAAAACAATTGGCCACGCGCCTATCACGATACCTAAAGGTGGTGTGAAAAACCGTAAGAAAAATTTTATAGCAAAAAAAAAACCTTGTGGTTTTGGTGAGTTAATATACGTAGCCGCTTTGCCTTTGGCTCCATTCCCTGCTTCATTAAATAACATATTAGAGATACGGTAGCCATACATAAAAATAGATGGTCCATCTGAAATCCTTCAGTATTGATACACCCGCACAAATTTAGTATACCATTAGATCACAAATGGTGTAGGGTATAATGATTTATGAATATTTGAAAGATAAGACCGTATTCTTAAAAATTCTTTCATATACAAGAATTCAAATATGATTTTTAGGAAATTAAAATAAATCTATCCCAAGTCCACGCGAATGTACGTTGGTAACGTCGGACCCCAAAAGTGTGTAGCTTTTACATTTTGGCAGAATGTACTTTCTTGACAGAGTGATTGAAAATTTATATAACTTTCAATTTTTTTTCTTTTTACAGTTAATAATAATCGTTCTCCCCTTTCTAGGTTGAAATTACTGAAATGTACACTATGCGCAATATTTGGTATGATCACGAGGTTTCAGTGCGACAATGGTGTCGTTATCAACCTTTGGATTATTTGAAGGAATATTTTGGTGCTAAAATGGGTCTATACTTCGCTTGGTTCGGTTTCTATACATATATGCTGCTATTGGCCGCTTATTTATTCCTTATATTCCTTAGTCTTATCGTTCCTTATATTCGTGGATTACTCAATATCACTGATAATCACGGTAAATTACTACATATTGCTTTTGAGTGCGGTGGGTGCGCTTTTTAAAGAAACTTCTGTATGCATACCCTTAGCTTGCGTCGCTCTGGAATATACAAGAAGACAATGGTTTAAATTGACTATCCTTCAGCAGTGTAAGCAGCTTTTAAATGTTAGATCTTAAAAACCCGCAAAAAACTTTTACATTCTTCTAGATGCTTTACAAGCTTTGACTGGGCGTTTGAATATACAACACTAGTAAAAAGCTTTTGGGATATACGCCTGTTAGCAGTTCTTATTTTGTATGCGTTCGTTTTTTATGCTGTAAGCAATCATCGAGAAAATGTTTTGATAACCTTTTCCCTCAGTTTATGTGTTGTATCCTATCTCCTGCTGCAGGTATAATAAAAGTCAAAAGTTGGTTTTGTTATAGCCGAACGTCTTTTATATGTGCCTTCAATGGGTTCCAGTTTTGGTGTTGCAATTGATTACCTCAAATTACTTACAACAAGTTACTTCACGATTTTGAAGGACACTCTTCAAATTTGCTTGGCGATGCTTATGATTTTTCACATCCTTCGTTGTAGACAAACAGCAGTAGAATGGTTAATGGTAGAAACACTATTTGCTTCAGCTTTGATTTGATTGTATCCGCTGCATCCGTCAACATCGGCAGAGGCAGCCCTTCGTAGGACAAATAGGCGCATCCAACCACAAAGATACGACGAAGTCCAGGAAGTCCAGGAGGAAATTGAGCTACGTGCCGGACGTCAAGGCACTGCGAGAGGTCTGCCTGTTTGACTGTTTGCCCAAATAATGCTAAGGTATATAATAAATATTGGTTTGTTGATAATGCTAATGATAGTCGGTTTGGCAACCCACGCGCGCGAGACCGTACGGTTTTCATTGTTCTTATTGCTTTGATTGTTCTTATTGCTTTATACGCATTTAAAAGTTAAATATTTGTGTTAATATAAAAGTGTTAAGGGTGTAAAAGTGAAGGAATTACATTAATTTTATTGAAGTTTTCTCGTTGGTTCTTGCAGTCAGCGCTTGTACTCTTGAGAATAAGTCTTTTTCGTGTTTTTGTGTGTTTTTGTTTTCGGTGATAACAGCTTTTCTCTTGGCTTGCTGTTTGTTTACCGTTGCTTCAGTAGTGTCAAATTTATCTCTAATCTAAGAGATCATTTTTGTGATTTTGTTTTCTTTGTTGGCTTTGCTTTCTCCTGTTCTTTTGCTCTCTTGTTACAGTGTCAACGTAACGGAGAAGTCTTCTTAAATTTGTAAATAAATTTAGTGTTGTTTATCCTTCATGAATTTGTTCTTTTTTGTCCTGATAATTCACTTCTATCTTTTTTTTGACTTGACATGGAGTGCTTATATACACCATGTCGCCCAAAAACAGACCCGGAATTGGATAGATTCGTTTCTTGTTGACTCTGCGAGCGCTTTGGTCATGCAAAGTGTGCCAGTATTCTTGGCCGTGCTGCTGACGCAGTCGCTGACATAGACTTTCACAAATTGTTCACGGAGACGAGAAATAGTTTCTTTGAATTGAGCAAAAATCTCGGCTCCTTTTGGGACAAATTTGAAATAATTAAGACAAGCTTTGATGATTCGCCGATTCGTTGGTGCAAGTTAGTGCTTCCATAATGTCCTCAAAAAACATTAGGGTTCCAGATATGGTTGAGTCGGTCTGCAACAAAAAAGCTAAAAATAAACCGGAAAGTCCTTCCGGTTTAACTTACGCTGAAGTTGCAAGTGGTATGACTCACTCAACTCAGGTGTCTTGGCCTAAAACCAATAAAGAGCAATATAAATCATCCTCTCCCCATGGCTGTTCGATTGTGAACGCTGGTCACCAGACTGGGCAAGTCGCACAAGCTGCTTGTGCAAGGGCGATAACCCTATCTATATTCCCCCCATCTCTAAAGTCCCCAACCGTGAACCCTCTTGTTCGTAGTAATGATATTTGCTTGACCGCAGTTCCTCCCAGATAACATAAAAAGTTATCTGGCGGCGAAAGTCCCATCAGTCAACTTAAAGCGCGTTAGCATTTTCAAAATGGCTCCTTCTCAATCTAGAGCAATCTCTTCTTCTAAAATACTAGTTCCGGCTGAAAACAGTCATACGTTGTTAAATAAACCACTGTGGCCAGTGGGATGCTTAATTAAGAAATTTATCCCTCGGGATCGTCCCCGCAATACAAGCAATAGTCTTGTCGCCTTCAAAAAACTAAATGTTTCTTCAAGCTCATTATCACTCATTTATCAAAATTGAAATTCGTTCAACTTTCGAAAATTCAGTAAGCACGATGTTTTTCTGTTTGGCCTTCACTGAAATTTGGCTTAAACTCGGACTTTTCCGCAATTCTTTCCAAGTCTTTAGAAATGATCGAGTGAATCGCATTGGTGGTGGTGTATTAATTTCCATATCTGCGTCTGTCTGTCCGTCCGTCCGATATTTGTCCATGTAACTTTGTGTTCAAGATACAGGTCGCAATTTTTGACATATTTGGGTAAGATTTGGTACATTGATGAACGCCGTTGAAAATGCTTTGAATTGGTCCACTTTTTCGACGTATAACGTCCTATATAACGTCCTATTTTTAAAAGTCGTCAACAGATTCCAAATTAGTATGAAATTTGGAATCTGTTTTCAGCTGTGGTAATTTTTTTAACCCTCTCTCATATAACCGTTCCTACGAAAAATAAATCTTTATATAGTAAAAATATATAGCGTTTAATATTCCACGGTCAAAAGTAGGTCATAATAGTAAATTGACGTAGATGTCTAGATTACCGAATTTGGACCACATAAGTCTATTTTTTGGATACGACGAATTCATCGAATATGCGGGTTTGCATAAAAAAATATATTTTGGTCTATCATTACTAAAACGAGCGAATAACTGTATTAGGTGAAGTGTTGTAGGATATCTAATAGTCTTACTTATTTACACACATCTTAAATAAATACATCTTAAAAGGATTACCACCAACATTAAAAGTGGAGAGTGGATTTTTTGCGAGAGGAAATAGTGTACTCGTACGTTGCTACACACATTGGTTAAGATATCGACAAACAGAAAAGTAGACAGCAAAAGACAAATGAGATCAATTGAGTTAGCTTAGAAAATTTCATAAAAATCCAAAAACTTGGAAAATTTCATACAAATCCAAAAATATGTCCTTATCACAATTTCCTGTCTTTCCTACAACATACGAAAAGAAGTTTAAGTTAGCTAGTATAGAAGAAAGAACAAAGGCTCTCAACGAAGTAGAAATAGTCATGGAGAGGAGCATCAGTAAAACAAACGGTTTGAAATGCTCATTAAGAGAAAGCGAATAAAAATTAAAATTAAATAAAAAAATCAAATTAAAAACAAANAACAATTCTCAATTTCATTGTACAAATTCAGACTTTTTCTCAACTTCATCACACAGCAATAGAATTTACTTCAATTACATTTTTATACCTACGACTGAAGGCTAAGGAGGTATATTTGCAACACCCAAAAGGAAGTTTCGGAGACCCTATAAAGTATATATATTTTTGATTAGCATGAAATTCTGAACTCATTAAGCCATGTCTGTAGGTCTTTGTGTCTATAAGTGTGTACGCCCGTGTCCCAAAAATATAGATATTAACTTCAAAATTGGTAGAAACATTGGAACCTGGCACGCGAGTTAGTTTTGAAAATTGGCCAGTCTTTTGTTAGACAGGTCGATCTTGAATAATTTTCTGAATCCTGTACTGTCTAAGCTTGTCTATCCCTCTGTCAGCGTCAGTCCCATCCAATTCAATAGAATTTCCCACAACTCCTGACGTTGAATTTATCGCCGTTCGAGCGGAAATGCCTAATAGACAGCTATTTATAACCTGCTCCTATATTCCCCCAAATTCTGATATCTCCATATACAACAAACAGGCTGCCCTCATTTGTGAAGTGGCCAAGCGGTCTACACCCGCCGATACGGTCGTTGTATTGGGTGACTTGGTGTAACAGTGATAATTCTGGCTGTTTGGTTCCTATTTCAACATTTGATAGGGCTGTCGTGTTCTTTAATGAATTATTTGATCGTAATTTAGTTCAATATAACCGTACCCTTAATTGTAATGGTAGACTGCTTAATCTCTGCTTTGCCAATTTTCCTGAGATTAACGTAAATCGTTATCCACCTTTTAGTTTACCTGAGGATCCTTATCATCCATCGATGTGCATTTCCTTTCATCACAAGAATGATGGTTCGTTGAACTGCTTTAATGTGCCAAATTAAACTTTTTCAAACAAATATTATGATTTTCATAAAATCAATATTGTATTGCTAAAAAACCATCTTTCACANACCATATAAGATAACGCACTCTTGTGATTATTTTCAGCAATTGTATGAATGGGCCGTTATTTTAATTCGCAAAGGTTTGGCTTATGTTTGTCATCGAAATGCTGAAGAAATGAAGGGATTTAATCCCAAACCGAGTGAGTGGCGAGATCATACATACATCGCCATCATTTTTCCATCGCCATCCTTTACGTAGCACAGCATTCCAAAACATCGGTTGACTGGGATATCGCCAGAATTGAGTAGTGCCATCCTCCGTAGCTCCGATGATGTTTGACGTTCGGTAGAAAGTCGAAAAGACTGATCTGGCGCTGGTTTTTGGTTGGCAGGTAGCATCATATTCAATGGGTTAACGTCACTGTTTTCATGCCTAACGGGACACTCCGATAAAGTTATAATATTTTTAAAGATATTTTATTTTTTATTTGATTTTGGCTAAGCTGTTAGAGGTTTCAGTTTTGTTGCGTAATTTTTTTTTGCAAAAGTAATAGAAATATTTACAGTAAGCTTGGAGTTATTAATTACTGCTCAATATTCTTACAGTAAGCTTGGAGTTATTAATTACTGCACAATATTCTCATACTTTCCACTGTTTAACCTAACGCTGTTGCCCTTCTTCACTCGTTTACATGATTGCTGAATATTGTATCGATAATCTCCATTTTTTTTTAATGAAGCTAAAAAATATTAAAATGTCTAATTTGTTTCCTTTGAATATATGTGAGCCTCTAGCTCGGAACTGCACATTTCGCGATCAAATACGTTTTCCCATCTTTGGAAACATGTCTTGTAAACTTAACACACCGTCCGTCCATTTTTCGAAATAAACAAAACCGCAACCAATTTACAATTGAACATTATATATTCTTTTGTCTTCCTACTTCCACTTATTTCTAGAGTTGTTGAAAAACAATTGTTAAGCGTCCTTGGCGCTATTCTTCCGAGGGTCTACACACTGCTACATTAAAAAAAAGAAAAATTTAGCTGAAAGGGACTAAGGTCGAAATTGCTTTATTTTATCGTGTTATCCCAATATATTTATGGGCGGCATGACCAAATTCCGTCTCCCCACAACTAACTCAAATGCTAACATCAAA